>CM025856.1:31489091-31573488 GCA_003952965.2 Morella rubra
TAAACCCCCTAAACCTAAACCCTAAACCCTAAACCCCCCTAAACCCTAAACCCTAAACCCTAAACCCTAAACCCTAAACCCTAAACCCTAAACCCTAAACCCTAAACCCTAAACCCTAAACCCTAAACCCTAAAAACCCCCTAAAACCCTAAAACCCTAAACCCTAAACCCTAAACCCTAAACCCTAAACCCTAAACCCTAAACCCTAAACCCTAAAAAACCCTAAACCCTAAACCCTAAACCCTAAACCCTAAACCCTAAACCCTAAACCCTAAAACCCTAAAACCCTAAACCCTAAACCCTAAAACCCTAAACCCTAAACCCTAAACCCTAAACCCTAAACCCTAAACCCTAAACCCTAATAAACCCTAAACCCTAAACCCTAAACCCTAAACCCTAAACCCTAAACCCTAAACCCTAAAACCCTAAAACCCTAAACCCTAAAACCCGAAACCCTAAACCCTAAAAACCCTAAACCCCTAAACCCTAAACCTAAACCTAACCCTAAACCCTAAACCCTAAACCCTAAACCCTAAACCCTAAACCCTAAACCCTAAACCCTAAAACCCTAAACCGTAAAACCTAAAACCCTAAACCCTAAACCCTAAAACCCCTAAAAACCCTAAATACCCTCAACCCTCAGCCCTAAACCCTATCCCTCAACCCTAAACCCCTCAACCCTTAACCCTAACCCTAAACCCTTAAACCCTAAAACCCAAACCCCAGCCCCCCAACCCCCAATCCTGAAACCCTGAACCCTAAAACTCTAATCCCAATAGGGTAGGTACTCCACGCGTGTAGGGACGCGCCTCCCTCAGTCACCAATTAGATGGGAGATCTTCTAGATGTGAGTTACTATATCCACAGATTTTCTCTGTTTACTTTTCTCTTTCCTAATTTCAGTCTCCATTGTTCAAGGTTGACTCAAACGAAAAGCTATTTTGTGCACTTAGTTTTTCTCTTCCTCTTTGTCATATATTCTTAATTTTAAAGAGCTTTATAATATGTTAAGAGACAAGGTCAATTATTAATTTAGAAAAAGATGATGCTAATTCCCGATGAGATAGACTACATCCAATCTCCAATAGCGTGATCATTTGCTAGAATCAAAATAATCCTTTTCTTTACAATTTTTCATTTGTGTACAGTACTCTACCATCTCTCAGGTACCCTATATGGGCCCAACGAGTCTGACCCGTCTCGACCCGACCGGGTTCGACCCAACTCGAATACCATCACTTACTTAAAACAGGCGTTTAAGCCACACCCCCTCCTTTCTTTCCTCATTCACGATTTCACTCTCCCAACCAGCCCCTTCGAAAAAACCTAACCCTTACTAAGGTATTTCCGGTTGCCGCCGTCGATCTCCCCCCCCCCCCTTTCAGCCGCCACGACTCGTCAATTCTTCTTGCCGTCACCTGTCATCGGTCTCCTTATCACATACAGCGCTTGAATACTTCGCAAATTCGCAGCCTCTTGCTCCTTAGTCACCGTCGACGACTTCCTCATCTACTAGCCATTTGGGCTTGTAACTTTTAAGCACAACCTTGCTCCCTTGTCTTCTATTATGTTAATTGTTCTATTATTTAAAAGTGTTGGTTTGTTAATTGTTCTATAATTTAAGAGTGCAGATTTGGGAAAATCATAATCTAGTTATGTTGGTAAGATGTCATTTTCGAATTTTCCAATACCTAAGACTGTGTCTGATTTTGTTTGAGGGTGGTAAGGTATTGATGGAAGTTGAAGCATCCCCTTAATACTAATAAGAACTAATAATTAAGGATTATGGTTTTGTGCATGCCCATAGAAACCAAGGTATATGGTGCAAATGTTTTGTGTTGTAGTCTATATTGTCACACGTCAATGAAATGGCTTGACAAAATGAGACTATTGCATTCGCGGGTCATGATTAATATCTTAAACTAGTACAAGGTTCTATGACTCTGTCGCAGTTTAGATTAAGTTCGTGGAGGTTTTATAAAATGTCATGACTCTGTCAGCTTTTCAGATACACTCATATGGATGAGAATAGTAAATATTTGTTTGAAGTCTTTCCTTTATCTATGCATATGGATTAATTTGCTTCATGTGCCTCTGTAGTTGGTTATCTGAACCATCTGATCTCAGTAAAAAAAAAAAAAAAAGAAGTCACAGCTGACAGCCCTCATCCTTTGCAAGTTTTCAGCCTACCTTAGTAACCCCACTGTCCTCTGGTAATTTTTTAATGTTGTTTTCTTCATTATAAAATTTATTATTAGATTATAAAATACATGTGTTGGAGATTGGAGATTGGATATTGGCTTGCTGAATTGCTAATTGGTTAATCTGTTATATGCTGAATTGGTTTGCTGATTACAGATGAATGTTTATCTCTTTATTGCTGATCTATATTTTCACGTCTTTGAATTGTTGAATTGTTGATCTGTATTTTCAGCGTCTGTTTTTTCACGTTTTTATCAAGTAAGGTAGGACAAAGCAAACAAGGTTGAGGCTTGGTTTCACTAGTAAGCTAAGAAATACAAAAGGGTTATAGAGTAAGGTCTTTTTATGAAAATCAGAAGCTTTTGGAGAGAATTAATGGTGGAGGAATAACATAACAGATTATTGTGCTTGTTTATTTTTGAACCATCTTTGACTATTTTGTTTTTCCCACAAATTACATTAAAACACTTCTATTTTTATGTATGTTTGTTTAATGATTTTGTGAAAGCCAAGCTAGTGATTTTAATGATTTTGTGAAAGCCAAGCTGTTGATTTCTCTATAGGATAGAAAGCATTGCTTTTTTTTAGTAATTGGAATGGCATTTAGCTTACTTGGGCTTTCCATATGTTCGAATGGGGTTTTTTAATGTAATTTGTTTCATTTGTTAGTTTGTAGAGACTAGAAAGTGACTTAGTGTTATTTTTGTTTTTGTTTTTTATATTTTGTTATTTCTGTTAATTAGAATTTAGAAGTGTGGTAATTTAGAATGGGGTTTTTTTTTTTGTTCGATTAGATTATATACTTATATTTGATATATAGTTGATTTGATGAAAATGATTTTTAGCAATATGCCAAATATAGTCTATTTTTTATAGGACATTGTGCAATACTGCAATCTGCCAAATATTATATACTGTCGAATTGTGCAATCTGCAATTGTATTCTGTCTAATTTTTATCGTATATGAAATGGGCCCGAGCTAAATAAGGCTGAAATAATAGATTAAAAAAAAACCTCATAAAACAGCTTAAAACAACCCATTACAGAGCTTAAAACAGGCCCAACAGTCTTGGCCCAATTAATGGTTCTTAAAGATAAGATAACAACTTACTAGGGTGGATGGCTATGGATGAACCGATTACTGAATGCATTTGGTGTCAACTCCTATAAGCTGTCTCATAAAGCAGATCAGATACAAACGAATAGTTCAAAGATATCATAGCAAATTTTTAGTTGAATGACAATTATTTTTTAGGCGTTCCAAGCATGTACATGATTTGTTTTCTGTAAGGCATAATAATTAAGCAAATAACACCAAATAGTTTCATTCAGTATAAAATGAGTCGTATTCAAAGGCTGCAAGGTGTTTCTTGGCTGCATTAAGGATCGGAAGCTTTACCCTTGGTGGCTCACTTGCGCCATTAGACCTCTGAGGGCAGAATACAATGTACATTGTTTGGTCGGGGTCATTTTGTAGACTATACAAATGTTGTCCAGCACCGTAGCCCCCCAGAAGTTGGTACGACCTCTCTGATTGATCCATGGCAATGCAAAGATCATCACTGCCTGTGTAAATTCAAGGAACGGAAACGGGGTATTTATTAGAACCTCTTCGGCTATTAAGCTTAGTTTCCGACCCCAAAACGTGGATAGAAATCACTCACATGCAGCTAATTCTATCTGGGTCTGGTAAATAAAATCCAGTACTGCAGAAATCTCTCCCTCAAACTGATGAAATGGTCCGCTCTCAAAATTCATTTTCCTTAGCTTACACAGCCCCTCTCCCAGCTCCATCATGGCTCCTTTGTGGTTCTAATTAACGACAAAGAGTCAAAACTCAAAAACCAAATTTCTTGTTGGTGGAGGTGGCTGAGACAAAGAGAGCCAAACCTGCAAGTGCAAATTATGTACCAACCTGGTCAAAGAGGTGATGAAATCCCACAGCGCATTGGAGAACGCCATGAATCAGAGTTCTGATAGGCTCTTGGGCCCTGTTCCAGAGAGCTTCGAGAAATTCATGGCACTTATAGTATTCTCCTTCATTGAAGAGCATGACCGCTTCGTCAAAGCTACAATTATCCATGGTATCATCATCATCTCCCACAGCAGAGAATCGATAGGAAATGCGAAAGGAATAGTTGGTAGATTTTCTTGTGTGCTTGTAAGGCTTTCCAGAAGGAGTCTTGGGGTATGGAAGTGGTGACGAAGAAAACGTGGCAGAAACATTATGAGGGAAACAACGAGAGAATGATGAAAGAGAAACAGTCTTCAGAACAGGAGCAGATGGAAGCGCCATTGAAGATTAGTAGCTTCAGAGCAGGAGCATATGAGGCCTTATTCTCAGCCTCATATTTCTATCTTTTGGGCTATTCCCCATCGAATCGGAGGTTTTGTCCGAAGATATCTCTATAGGATGGGCCCAATTTTCTTCACTAGCAGACGGTCACCGTTTTGTACTGGGCCTCCTTTGTTGTCCACGAATTACACCTCTCTTGTTGATGCTGACGTGGCGGGTGAGCCCAATTCTCAGTGAGTCAGTTCCCATTGATCTGGCCGTAGCAGCAGCTTCCTCATCGATCTGTCTTCAGCCTGAAAATTGCTGACCACGGAGCGCGAGATCCCCTTCCCAGCCATATCCATCGGCTCCACCGTGATTCCGCAAGGCACCCACCCTCTCATCCTCCTCCTCGGGCTCAAACAAACGACACCAGCTGAGCCGCTTCTTCAGTGCCAAAATAAAAAAACTAGGAAATGGCTGGCGGTGCGGCTGGGGGTTTTGTAAGTCGAGCATTCGAGTCTATGCTCAAAGAATGTTCGGCAAAAAAGTATCCCGACCTTCAGAAGGCTATTCAGACTTATTTAGGTTTGATGTTTTGCGGTTTTGTTTCTCCCCAAGGATCTCCTTCTCTTTCCCTTCCGACCCTTGTGTTCATAGATCAGTTAGATAGAAGACGAAGAATTTATACCAACATTTTAATTGCATATTTGTTACTGATGTTCCTTCAGACAATACGAAAGAGGTCAATCAGACGCAGCTTTCTGTTTCCAGTGACACGGATCAAGCTCCATCTTTGCCTGGAGATGACAGGTCTATTTCTCTGCATCACTTTTTCTAATCTGCTGTTTTTTTTTTCGTTTCAACTTGACTAGTGTTAGAGAAGGCAGAGTTACTGTTGATCTTGTAGTGAGAACTTCGCGCAGATGAGCACAGATTTCCTTAGAATGGGAACCCGACCTTTTGTTCATCAGATTCAACAGGAATCCATATATTTTACCTTTTTTTGCTGAAGATATAGTATTTATGGTCCTTAGTCTTAAGAATGTGCTACTGAATCAACGCCATCAGATGGAGTTGAAATCATGATTCCCATTAATAGACCTAATGGAGTAATTCTGATACTAAATTTTTGACTCATTTTTGGCTCGTAGTTCCCTTGAAACCGACAGCGGAGCTGCAAAAGGGGGAACAGAACCTGCTCACTCACAAACAGTTCCCCATACTACCGAGAAAGCACATCATGTCGGCCCGCCTGTTGGCACAACTGGAACTCTTACGAGTGTCTTATCCAGTGCGGGGCACAGCCTTGAAGGAGCTCAGGCGGAGCTTGTATTGAATCCACTTCAACTTGCCTTTGAGACTAAGAATTTGAAAATCATAGAACCTGCTTTGGATTGTCTTCATGTATGTCCTCTCTTTCTTTGTCTCTATGTTTTGTCTGAGATGCTTTATAGACTGGCAGAAGTAAAGATGCATTGTGATGTTGTTGTTTATATCATCTTGAAATCTCTCATGCTTGCATCTATTGCACAAAAGAACATGGTCTTCTCAATGCCATATTGTGACACTCATTGTGATGTTGTTGTTTATATCAACTTGAAATCTTTAATGCTTGCATCTATTGCACAATAGTCATTAACTAATCGTATTATGTGAGCACAGAAACTCATTGCATATGATCATTTAGAGGGAGATCCTGGTTTAGATGGTGGTAGAAATGGTCCACAGTTTACAGAGATTCTGAACATGATTTGCAATTGTGTTGACAATTCTTCGTCTGATAGGTATGTGATTTTGCCTATTGGTAACTCTTTGCCAAGGATGTTTCTCATTCTGCTTGTTTACTCTTATTTAACAATGTGCAGTACCATTTTGCAAGTGCTTAAGGTACTTCTCACTGCTGTGTCCTCCACAAAGTTCAGAGGTACATTGTTAGTGGTGGAAAGGGTGTCAGTTTTTTGTTGCAATTTTCTTTTGAACTGAGTCTGTTATGTTTTATCTATGTGTCGGCTGTATGCATCTTCATTGGTGCCTTTGAGTATGATGCATCTTGAGATGTGGCATAAAAAATTTCGAGCGCAAATGGTGTTCCTATAGACTGGTGTATACAAACTTTGTTTTGAATGTAGTGAGCTTCACTGTTTATGAGATCATGATCATTACAGAAGTTGTTGCATTCAGCAGAGTAATCAGGACCATTGATTATGAGCATGGATGACTGAAGTAATACCTGTGGCATAAAGGATTTAAGTAAAGGTAAAAGTCTAGTATACATGGGCGAGGTGTGGGAACTTTGAAGATATGAACTTTCAATAGCTCAACATAATATGTTGAGCTGTTGAAAGTTGTTGAAATAGGATATGCAACCATTTCATGAGAAGTGCCTGTGGGGAACACTGATGCTATGCTTGTATATGGTTAGTTTGTCTTCTTGTTTGAACAGGGAGACACAACTTAGCAAAAGGAAAAATAGCACAAAGTGATGGCATACTGTAGACAATATCTTTATATGCTGTTTAGGTTGTAAGAGAAAAGCTCTTTTGCTTTTGACAAAATGTCTTACAGTGCTATGTTTTGAAGAAGATAAAGCAAAGAAAAAAAAAACTATCACTCCCCTTTTCTCATTTAAATGGCGATTGATGAACATTCTAACCTTGGATTCTCTACTGAAATAATGTAACATTTTTTTGTTATTTAGACCAATGCTTGTGGTTAAAGTCCAATTGAGGCTATCCAATCTACTGTGGATAAGGCCTAGTTCACTTGAGTTTATTAGGGTACATGCTCCGTTACGTGCAGATATCAAGCTTTTTGTCAGTGAGATGTTTACATATTTGCTTTTCTGTTTATCGTATTTTTAATTTTATTCTCAGTTTACAATTCAAAATAATTCTATTTTTTAATACTCATCTCGCATGCAGCACATGGGGAACCTTTGCTTGCTGTTATCAGAGTATGCTACAATATTGCTCTTAACAGGTAACCTTTGTGCTTGTCTCATGGGTTGCTGCTATCAACCAGATGTGTGCTCATGATTTGCATTTTGAATGTCTAGCAAGAGTCCTGTGAACCAAGCAACATCAAAAGCAATGTTAACACAGATGATCAGCATCATATTCCGGAGAATGGAAACTGATCCGGTGCAGAAACTAATCCCTTTATTCAAAATTCTGTTGTACAACAAGGGAGAAAAAATTGCTTCAACTACTAGAATGGTGTCCAGTTCAAGGCATACCACAAATGTACTAATGTCTGACTGGAAATCCAGGTCTTCTCTTCATCTGGTTTGGTGAGGATCAGAGGCTGCTTCAGCAGAGAATTCAATTGCAAAAGCTGAGGAAAAGGACTTTAGCAGATCAGGATGAGAAAGGAATGAGTTTAGGAGAGGCACCTCAACCAGGCCAAAGCTCACTTTCGTCTTCGAGGAGCTCCCTAATCTTGCAGGCGGTGTTGATATCAAGGTGCTTTCTGCTTTTGATTAATATATTTTTGTCTATCCTCACATAGTTACCTTTTTCTTTGCTTTGCCACCACTTAATATTTTGCTGAACTCTCCAGCATGGCTGATGATCAGTGTTATGATTTTCAAGATTTCTCTGTTGCTTTACACTGGCCCTAACGTTTTGATGTCATATGTTGCCTAGAGTTTAGAAGCAGTCCTTGATAAAGCTGTGCATATTGAGGATGGTAAAAAGATTACACGGTATGTACATCATATCATATTTGTAGATTCAATGTTCAAAACATTTTAATGAGAATGGTAATCAAATTGGCTTTATTTGGCTTTCCTTAAAACCCTAACTTTGAAGAGGGATTGACCTGGAGAGCATGAGCGTAGCACAACGTGATGCTTTACTGGTATTCCGCACCCTTTGCAAGGTTGGTTTTCTTGTTATGCTGTCTATATTCTGGTTACAATTTTGCTCCTGTATAGATCCTTGAGGAATAAATATGTGCAGATGGGCATGAAGGAAGACAGTGACGAAGTTACGACGAAGACAAGAATATTATCTCTTGAGCTTCTACAGGTTAACTTTATGAATTCATCCCTGTTTTCTGCTCATACTCTAATTGGTTGATGTTACTAGTGCACTAGATTGTTATCGTACATGGGATGTCATTTAGATTTTTATTTTAAAAAAAAAAAATTTTGCAATCTATGGTTCCAAGGACCTATTGTATGGTGATAAAGCAGCATAGTTCAATTCGTTTTAATGGACATGACATCCATTGGCCTCTTGAAAACCTGTTAGCTTTGGGATGAAGGGTGGTGGAATCATTTGGGACCAGTGGGTGTGGAACTATCTCAATTCACCTAACCTTGTTCTTGATTGCAACGGAAAAGTCCTGGCAAAAGAAAACCCATTGTAGAAACCATTAAACATATATGTTGAAGCTGTAATACTTGCTCTACGCGTGACTTTAGAAATTAGTTTTGGAAGAGAACTCCAAGAAATAAAATGCTAAACCATATAGAGACAAAATAAGTCCATGCTAATTATTCCTTTCGATATAATTTGGGATTGATGGACTAGGCTCAAGCTTGAACTTTGAGGTTTGCTTAGGCCCTGTTTATGAATGGGCTTCTTGAGCAGTGGACTGTATCATGAAATATATCTCTTTCCTAGAACCTTTTTCACTAGTGATATCAGATTACAGGCTCTTTTAACTCAATGGTAGAGTAACACCATGGTAAGGCGTAAGTCATCAAAGAGTGGACCTCTTCAACAGAATAATTTTTTTTGTCTTGGTCCCAATTCAATGATAAACAAGTCTGAATAGGTTTGCCTTAGTCCTTTTTCTGTGAAATAGAGCCAGCTCTCTCCATCTAAGAACACATATTGTCATGATCTTTGAATTTGAACAGAAAAAATCCATTCTCAGATGAGAGGACCTCCTCTAGACCCAACTTTCCCCGTATATTATGGGTTATGGTATTGACCGTGGGGAAGGGAAGTTTGTGGCCAACAAAATACCCAACTAATGCATTCTCCCATTCCCCTAATTCAGCTGCTGCCACTCCTTCAGGTGGCTGCACCTTAACCCTACCGTTTTCGCACGTAGGCTGAATACATTTGGCTAATACTCTAATTTGTCATATGCTATTTCAGGGTTTGTTGGAAGGAGTTAGCTATTCTTTCACAAAGAACTTCCATTTTATTGACGCAGTGAAAGCGTATCTTTCATATGATTTGTTGCGTGCTTCTGTTTCACAGTCCTCCGTTATATTTCAGGTTCACTTATATCTCCTCTTTCTTCAATCCTTTGTCTGATATCACTGTAGTCACAATTCAAATTTGCTGCTGATCATGCATCTTTTTTCCTTGGCAGTATGCAACTGGAATTTTCTCAGTGCTTTTGTTGCGATTCAGGGAAATTCTTAAAGTATGCTTATTATGTTGATGGCTTTCACAGAAACTTCGTTCTTCGGAGATGCTATTTGATTTGATGTTCCTTGGGTTTTTAATTTGTACCAAACTCTCTTTTCAGGCTGAGATTGGCATTTTCTTTCCCTTGATTGTTCTAAGGTCATTGGACGGGGTAGAATGTCCAGTTAACCAAAAACTAAGTGTTCTTAGGTACCATTTCTTTCTGATTTGTTGAATATTGCAGTTATGCATGTATATTTTAGTTATATTGGTTGGCTTTCTGATTATGTTTGGTGATCATTGCCCTTTTTTGGATCTCTTTTCTTGGTAGTCTTATGTTCAAGTGTGGTTTTTCAGGATGCTTGAGAAAGTATGCAGGGAGCCTCAGATGCTGGTTGACATATTTGTGAACTATGATTGTGATCTTGAGGCACCAAACTTATTTGAACGCTTGGTATAATCTCACATACAATTCTCATAGTGACTTTTAATATTGTGCTTAGGTTGTTTCTATGATGCTTTGTTAAAGATTTAACATGTCTGTTTTGTCTCCTGACCCATAGGTTACAACTCTATCTAGAATAGCTCAAGGAACACAGAATGTGGATCCAAACTCAGTTGCTGTCTCACAAACAACATCCATAAAAGGGTCATCACTTCAGGTAGGTAGATCTGTAGCCTGTTTCTGAGGAATCAGCTGTCTAATCATACCACTATTCTCTATCAGCAGTTGCTGGTTGACCCCTTCTCTATTTTCCTTCCCAGTGCCTGTTGAATGTACTTAAATCACTGGTTGATTGGGAGAGGTCCCATAGAGAATCAGAAAAGCAGACTGAAGGCATTCGGTCTTCAGAAGAAAAAGTTTCTGCTAAAGAGACGCTTGAGATAAAAATTCGGGAAGACATCACCAGTGCCTTTGAGAAGGCAAAGGCTCACAAATCTACAATGGAAGCTGCTGTCTCTGAGGTGACTGATCATGTTTTCGATAACAATTTAGGATGTAGGGTGGAAGCATTTTCTAACCGAACTTTAGCCTATAAGCTTTAGCTCAAAAGGCCATTCCTTCCCTCATAATAATGGGATGGAGGTTGAGGCTTTAAGATTGAAGCTTACAGGTTGCGATGAAACTTACCAAGCAAGGCAATAATACCACCTCAATTTTTTAGAATGTGTTTTGCTCTGTCCTTTTTTGCTCTGGCTTAGTCGGGGAATCACTTATAGTTTTAGTGATATTTCAGTTTAACAGGCATCCAGTAAAGGGCATAGAGTATCTGATATCAAATAAGTTGGTGGAGAATACACCTGTTTCAGTTGCCCAGTTTCTGAGAAGCACTCACAGCTTGGACAAGGTGGAATTTTTAATCTAACACGATAGAAAACGTTGTGCTGGAACAAGAACTAGCACGAAAGTCAATCTACTGTGACTGGTGTGGTTGTTCCAATTTTATTTTCTTTTGCAGTCAAGCACTTCTCTTTCAACATTGCCGTAGGATTCTGAAACTCTTTTTCATATTTCAGGCTATGGTTGGTGATTATTTGGGTCAGCATGAAGAGTTTCCCCTTTCTGTGATGCATGCTTATGTAGATTGCATGAAGTTATCAGGAATGAAGTTTCACAGTGCAATCCGTGAATTTCTGAAAGGATTTCGACTTCCAGGGGAAGCTCAAAAGATCGATCGCATCATGGAAAAGTTTGCAGAAAGGTATCGACCTTGTTAGTGTCCAAACTTGGTTAAAGTTCAAATAGAAAGGAACGCACAAAAAGGTGTAAGTGGAGACACAGAACAAGAGTACATCATGCAGTGAAGTCTAACATTGACCTTGTGACAAACGTTTCGTTTAAACCCGCAATATCACATGACCGCTGATACTTTTAGTTATTAGTAAAAGCAATATTTTGTACTTGTTCTCCAAGCTAGCAGCTACGGTAATTGTCCTTTCTGTAGTAAGTAGCATATTAGACTTCATCTTTATACATGAAGCATGTGGCAATTTTGCATGATTGAAGGGTTTAATCTCTGTATTATGCTTGCTGCCAGTGTTACTATAAGTTGTGCTTGTAACGAACAGTAACTCTAATGGGGGAATGAAATTGAAGTGAGTACTTTGATCGTGCAGCTTTCTATCTTGCCCAATAGAAAACTAAACTCCTTAGAATTTGATATCTCTCTGCATCCACCTTTCACAAATATTAAACGCCCTTTTATTGCTGCCTAAGTAATTCAGACTTCAACATGTTGTGTGCTGGCAGGTATTGTGCGGATAATCCAGGTCTTTTCAAAAATGCAGATACCGCATATGTTCTTGCATACGCAGTCATTATGCTGAATACTGATGCTCATAATCCAATGGTGTGGCCTAAAATGTCCAAGTTGGATTTCATACGTATGAATGCCATGAATGATGCTGAAGAATGTGCCCCTACAGAACTCCTGGAAGAGATCTATGACTCTATTGTTAACCAGGAGATAAAAATGAAAGATGACTCAGCTGGTATTGAAAAAAGCAGCAGACAGAAGCCAGAAGGTGAAGAGAGAGGCCGCCTTGTTGGTATACTTAATCTGGCTCTCCCGAGAAGAAAGTCATTGGCAGATACAAAGTCTGAGAGTGAGGCTATTATTAAGCAAACGCAAGCTAAATTCCGAAGCCAAGGAGCAAAAAGAGGAGTTTTCTACACTTCACAGCAGATTGAACTTGTCAGGCCCATGGTTGAAGCTGTAGGATGGCCTTTGCTTGCTACTTTTTCTGTTACAATGGAGGAAGGGGAAAATAAGCCAAGGGTGGTTCTGTGCATGGAGGGATTTAAAGCTGGAATACATATCACACATGTTCTTGGGATGGATACCATGCGCTATGCCTTTTTAACATCTCTGGTCAGGTACCCTAATTATCTATCTCGCTCTCCCTTGCTGATTTATTCTGTTCTTTCTAATCATAGTTGGTATCTTATTCGCTTTGTTTCTTCTTATGGGCCATCTGTTAGGCAAGTATTATTGGTTTGTATTAAATGGAAGCGCGGAAATTTCTAACTTCTCATGCAAAGGTCCTGAGTTTGCTAGATGATAAAGCTTCTTTATTTGTGTCTCAGGTTTACTTTCTTGCATGCTCCGAAGGAAATGCGCAGCAAAAATATGGAAGCATTGAGGACATTGCTGGCCCTTTGTGATTCGGAGACTGACTCCCTTCAGGACACATGGAATGCAGTTTTGGAATGTGTTTCACGACTTGAATTTATCACATCAACTCCTTCTATTGCTGCTACTGTCATGCATGGATCAAATCAGATCTCTAGGGATTCTCTTCTTCAATCCCTGCGAGAATTGGCTGGGAAACCTGCTGAACAAGTTTTTGTGAATAGTGTTAAACTGCCCAGTGATTCTATTGTGGAGTTCTTCACTGCTCTGTGTGGTGTATCAGCTGAAGAACTAAAGCAAACTCCAGCTCGTGTTTTCAGCTTGCAAAAACTTGTGGAGATCAGCTATTACAACATGGCTCGTATACGCATGGTATCAAATTAATCTACTGCAGTTGCTTGTTCATATTGATAAGTTCTTATTAGCCTTTTTTCATTTAGTTGCTTTCGGTAAAGCTCATGCTTTTCCTATCTAATATTTCGTCACTAGATGGAAAAGACTAGGAACATAAGGAGCAAATAGGATAGGCACCTTATCATTGCCTATCTATCTAAAAGCAGTAATGAAAATGATTCTCTTCAATTTTCGTTAAAAGAGAGTCTACGGTAAGATGAGTGTTCAGAGTTTCTCCGGTAGTTTGTTTAGTTTTTAGTTGCCGGTGTTTGTGTGGAGTCGTCGTTGTTGCTACAATGGGTTTTTCCTCAGTGCTTTAGAGTTGAAACCAAGGATTTTCAAGTGTCTGTTAGTGATAGTGGAGCTGTAAGATGGTCGGAGTGGAGCCGTAAATCTCGTCATGCAATCTCGCTTGGGAGATATGGTGTTGTCTGGGTGGTCAACTTGGCCACCAAGTTACTGTCTACAAATGGAGAAAATTAATTCATCGTGAATTTTAATGAAGGTTCACATGGTTTTCTTACTCAAAGATGTATCAATAAGGCAGGAAGGTATGTTGTAGTGACTGAATATGGGGAGAGGAGCAGGAGAGGGGTGATCACGATACCAGAAGGTAGTGATGGGGATGGGTGGAAGTCTTTGGTAGAGTGCTTCCAGGAGGTGATTGATCATCTAGGCAGGTCCAGAAAAGGTCAAGTCTTTGTCGGAACTGGTGGTCGTAGAGAGGGTGTCTCATTTGCTGACGCTGTAAACTTAGGACCTTCAGCGGTTATCTCCGGCTTCCTAAATTCTCGACCTGCAGTTACAGTTGCTGGCAGCGAAAAGTGGTCGCGTGCTGAGAAGATAAAGAGCCATGCAGTCCAGGCTTATTGGGTCCCTGAATGGCGTGGGAGATGTGGACCTTGTGAAGAAGGTTCGTGTATGTTCTAATTGTTGTAAATTGGCCCATGGTGTTGATTTTGATGAGGAGCCGACTACTAACCCAAAAGAGAGGGACGAGTTGCTAGGTTCTGGGCCTATTTCTTTGGACCCAAAGCCCAAGTTTGTGTCTTCTTTTAGGGTGCAGGAAGGGTTTTCTTCCTTGGGCCCAAATCCTCCTGGCCCGCTGTTTTTTGGCCAACCCGTTGAGCACGGAGAGGTGGTGTTTCCTGGTGTCGTGTGCGTGCCATTAAAGGAACCTTGCTTTCAGGAGATGGAGGGGGTGTCATCGACTTTGTTTGTGGGGGTAGCGGGTGGCACCGGAGTCTCGCCAGTGTTGGCGACGGGTTACGTTGATCTCGTCAACGCTGTTGGAGCTCCTGTGCATTTTTTACCTCCGAGGGGGGAAGTAAAGGAGCCGTTGATTGTCTAGGCTCCTTGGATGGAGGTTTTGGATAGGTAGGGGACATATCTTGATGAGTCTGTGGTGGGTGGCAGAGGGAGCGTGTCGTTTAGGGAGTGTGTCATTTTGGAGGCTTTCAATCCTATGGTTCCCGATCCTCACTCTATGTTACAGAGTGGGCTCAGGGGGTTGTTCAAAGAGGACGAGGCCAATGGGTCTTCTTGCCTTCATTTTTGGAGGTTCCCCCATGTGATAACATGCTGAATGTTGAGGGTGAGGTCGATTTTTCCGAGGCTCTTGTGGTGAGACCGGATGATTCTCCCTTGGTTGTGAGCCCAATTTTGTCATCTTTTCTAGATGGGGTTGTTGAAGGGGAGGTGTCGCAAGCTGTGATTGAGTTGGCCTTGTCTCCTACTCCGTTGGTTAGTTCTTCCAAGTCCAAGAACTCTGAGTGGGTGCTTAGCATGGTCATCTCTTTCAGGCATCTAGTTGGTGTTTCGTGTGAGGACCATGAGGAGGAATTGAGGTCACTGTTTGCTACTTTGAAGAATGAGAGAAATCTGAGTTGTGCTAAAACTCCTAGCAAATCTGGATCTCATTGTCTCAGAGAGCTTAAAGGATTGAATTCATCGGTTTATTATGAGGGGAAGACTTATGTTTCGAAGAAGAGCAGGAAGGAAGGGAGGGGTCAGCAGAAATCTTTATGAAGCCAAAAATTATTAGCTGGAATGTTAGGGGACTCAATGACAGAGCAAAACGATGTAGAGTTGGTAATTTATTGAGAGGATGGAAGCCAGACTTGGTCTATCTTCAGGAGACAAAAGTGGCGACTATTACTAGGGCTATCATTAGGAGTCTTTTGGGGGGGGGAGTGGTCGATGTTGGTTGGTGTTTTTTGGAGGCGGATGGTGCTTCGGGGGTATCTTGATTCTATTGGGACACGAGGGTCCTTGAGTTGGTGGAGTCTTGTGTTGGTAGCATTTCGATCTCTATTATTCTAAAAAATGTCGAGGATGGGGTTCTTTGGGGTTTCTCATGGGTTTATGGCCTTAATATGGATAGTAGGAGGAGACTATTATGGGAGGAGTTAGCCGAGGTGTTGGCTTGGTGGAATTTACCTCGGTGTTTTGGGGGAGATTTTAATGTTTCTCGTTTCCTGAGTGAACGTTCAGGGTCGGAGGTTTTCAGTAGTGCTATGATGGAGTTTTTAGAGTTTATTGATGAAAATCAACTGATCGATGTTCCCTTGTTGGATGGGCTCTTTACATGGTCTAATGGTAGATTTGCTCAATCGTGGTCTAGAATTGACCGTTTTCTTTTTAGTTCCAGCTGGGAGTCCTTATTCAGAGGTTTGTCAAAAGAGATTGCCACGCTTATACTCGGATCATTTTCCAATTATCCTGGAAAGTGGGTTTGTGGGTAGAGGTAAGAAGCCTTTTAGATTCGAGAACATGTGGCTTAAGGCAGATGGTTTTGTTGATAAGGTAGGGTCATGGTGGAGGTCTTATGTTTTTTCTGGGTCTCCCAGTTTTGTGTCTTTAGAGAGGGATATCAAGTTATGGAATCGTGAGGTCTTTAGGGATATTGCCTTAAGGAAATCTTCTTTGTTACACGAGCTATCTTCTCTAGATGTTCTGGATGAAGGCGGGCTGATTGATGAGGAGGGAAAAGTTAGGAAGTTGGAAGTTTCTTAGGAGTTAGATCTCTTGATCAATATGGAGGAGATTATTTAGAGGCAAAAAGTCTAAGCTCTTTAGCTCAAAGATGGTGACAGATGTACCAAATTTTTCCATTGGGTGGCTAATTCCAATAGGAAGGTCAATTATATTTCTTCTTTGGAGGTCGAGGGGGAACTTGTGGAGGATCCCGAGCGCATTTCTGATAAGAATGTTAGTTTCTACTACTCCTTATATAGGGAGCCTCACTCTTAGAGACCTTCACTGGATGATTTGGATTTTGATTCGATTACCGGGGAGGAAGCGATTTGGCTAGAAAGACCTTTTGATGAAGATGAAGTGACCAGTGTTGTACGGTGTCTCAATGGTGATAAAGCTCTCAGTCCAGATGGCTTCTCCTTGGCTTTCTATCAATCTTGTTGGGATGTTATTAAGGGTGATATTATATCTATGTTCAATGAGTTTGCCCAGGTTGGGAAATTTGTTAGAAGCCTCAATGACACTTTCATTGTTTTGATTCCTAAAAAGCATAGAACTGTTGAGCTTAAGGATTTTTGGCCTATTAGCCTTGTAGGTGGGGTCTATAAAATTCTAGCCAAAGTTTTGGCTAATAGATTGAAGCTGGTTATAGATAAAATCATTTCGCCTTCCCAGGGCGCCTTCGTGAGGGGAAGATAGATCTTGGATTCGGTGTTGATTGCCTGTGAGTGCATCGATTCCAGGTTGCGTTCTAACTTTCCTAGTATGCTTTGCAAGCTTGACATCCACAAGGCCTATGATCACGTTAATTGGAGTTTCCTTCTATACTTGTTGAGAAGGTGCGGGTTCGGTGCGAAATGGTGCAGTTGAATTGAGTTCTGTATTTCTACAGCAAGATTTTCAATTTTAGTGAATGGTTATCCAGAAAGTTTTTTTGGTGGCTCTCGAGGCTTGCGCCAAGGTGATCCCCTTTTGCCTTTTCTATTTGTAATTGTTATGGAAGCTTTGAGTAGGATGCTGAATAAGCTGGTGGAGACTAGGTCCATGGAAGGTTTCTCTGTTGGTAGTGGTGGGGTGGGTATCTCTCATTTGCTCTTTGCTGACGATACACTTATTTTGTGTGGGGCTGAGGAGAGTCAGTTTCGCAACCTTCGCTGCCTTCTTATCTGTTTTGAGGTGGTGTCTAGGCTTAAGATTATTCTTTCGAAATCTGAAGCTATTCCCATTGTTGTGGATAATGTCCAGGATTTGGCTAATATTATGGGATGCAGAGTCTCTTCTTTGCCCTTTACGTATCTTGGTCTTCCTGTGGGAACTCGCTTCAAAAGTACCCACATTTGGAACGGTATTATTGAGCGTATGAAAAGGAGGTTGGTTGGGTGGAAGCATAGTTATCTCTCGATAGGTGGTAGAGTCACCTTGATCAAGTTTACTCTTGCAAATCTCCCAACTTATTTCTTGTCTCTATTCCCAATCCCTTTTGCTGTGGCTAATAGATTGGAGAAGTTACAAAGGGATTTCTTGTGGGGTAGCGACAGAAATCAGCACAAGTTTCATTTGCTCAAGTGGGAGAAGGTCTGCTGCCCTATAAGATTTGGATGGTTGGGCATTAGGCGGCTGACCACTTTCAACAAGGCTTTGCTTGGGAAGTGGTTGTGGCGCTTTGCTTGTGAGCATAATAGTTTGTGGAGGAATGTTGTTGTGGAGAAATTTGGGTGTGAGGTGGGCAGCTGAAGGACCCTTCAAATGAGAGATTCTAATGGTGTTAGTATTTGGAGGTACATTAGCAAGTGATGGGATCTTTTCAACCAAAACATCTGGTTTGTGGTGGATTGTGGCAATAGCATTCGTTTCTAGAGTGATCTTTGGTGTGGAGAGAGACCTTTGAGGTTTGCTTTTCCGCTTCTCTTCGCCATCGCAAGAGACAAGGATGCTATGGTGACGGATTAGTAGGAGTGGAATTCTAGTTCGGGGGTTTGGAATGTCCAGTTTGTTAGGGCAGCAAATGATTGGGAGTTAGAGGTTTTTTTGACATTTTTCACTCTTCTTTATGCTAAGGTCATAAGGAGTGGGGCTGTAGACAGAGTGTGTTGGTTGGGTTCCAAGTGTGGTAAGTTCTCGGTGAAGTCGTTGTATGGAATTCTTTCTTGCAGCCCTCTTGTTTCATTTCCGTGGAGGCAGATTTGAAGATCCTTTGTCCCTATAAGAGTCTCCTTCTTTGTGTGGGAGGCTGCCCATAGGAGAGTATTGACCATTGACAACCTCAAGAGGAGGGGTCTTTGTTTACTAGATTGTTGTTTCCTTTGTAGATGCAGTGGGGAATCTGTGGATAATCTCCTTCTTCATTGCGAGGTTGGTAGGGACCTTTGGTCTCACGTGTTTAAAATCACAGATTACTGTTGGGTTATGCCCCTAGGGTGACTAATGTGTTGTTTTGCTGGAAGAGGAAGTTTGACAACCCTCATGCTTTGTCTGTGTGGAGGATGATCCCCTTGTGCATTTGGTGGATTATTTGGAGGGAGATGAATGATAGATGCTTTGAGAACACTTTTACGTCTATTGAGGGGTTGAGGGGCAAGCTGATGAGTTCTCTGCTTTTTATGGGCCAATGTTGTGTTGGGTTATCTTTTCTTTGATTTTTCTGATTTCATTGGTTTTGTAGCTTGCTTGGCTTAGGTTTTCAGTATAGCTCTTTGTACCATTTCCTCTTTTGGTTCTCTAATAAAGATTTCCTTACTCATCAAAAAAAAGGATAGGCACCTTTGAGAGACTGAAGAGTTTAAGCTTTAGATTAGAGCCTAGTTTTCCATAACCAAAAGTTTCTTTTCAACTTCTTCAAGAATGAATTTGAGAGTGGGCACATGGGATTGAACGTTAGGACTGTATCAACATCCATGCTTGTCCAAATCCTGATCAGTACTTGCCACAGCCCGCTGCAACCAAACTCCCCCCTCCCCCACCACCCCAAAAAAAAAAAGAGAGAAAAACTTCGTTTCTTCATCTTTTTTGTTTCTGCGTGCTATCCTTTCAACTGTTTGGTACCTGCGCCTTATTATGTTGCTCATTATAATAAAAGAAAAAGAGGTTCTCTGCCAAAAGTGCTCAACATTGATACTGTTTTATATGTATAATCTCAAGTTTGATGTGCTCTATTTTGATGTATTTGGCTTAACTACCTTTGAGATGGAAGTTTCTTCTAGAAATTTCTGCTTGACACTAGATAAGATTTGCCCTATGACAGCAGCAGACCCATGTTTGAACAAGTAAGCCTGGAATGTGGAGTCCCAGGGATTTTGACTCAGTTTTTCCTCATTTTATCTTGGTTTGCTGTCTCTCTATTTGATTTACTCCTCATATTTTGTCTCTAATGATGGAATACATGTAAACTGCTTCTGTTTTGCATAATTTTTTGCTCCCATCGGGCAGATAGCTGCCTTATTTCTCTCATTTGTTAGTTCTAATTTGAGTCTTTGCATATTTCTGCTTTTCGACAGGGATACAATTCATGATGAACATCTTTAATTTAGTTCATGAAGTGATAATGTGATTAATGCTTCTGCAAATTTCCGAACTGCAATCTCAAATTCCTTCTGATTTCTCTTCCAGGTCTGGGCTAGAATATGGTCTGTTTTAGCAAATCACTTTATTTCAGCCGGGAGCCATCATGATGAGAAAATTGCTATGTATGCCATAGATTCCTTGAGACAGCTCGGAATGAAGTATTTGGAGCGTGCTGAACTTGCCAATTTCACTTTCCAGAACGACATTTTAAAACCATTTGTTGTTCTTATGCGAAATACTCGAAGTGAATCCATAAGAAGTCTAATCGTTGACTGCATTGTTCAGGCATGTCTACTTGGTTAGCTTTTCTTTAAGCTATTCTAGATCAAATTCTGAGCTATAAATGTCATAATGCTATTGCAATTTTTGTTAGAAATTAATTTGTGATTTCTAGTACAGATGATAAAGTCCAAAGTCGGAAGCATAAAGTCTGGATGGAGAAGTGTTTTTATGATTTTCACTGCCGCTGCAGATGATGAATTGGAATCAATTGTTGATAGTGCATTCGAAAATGTTGAACAGGGTGAGAACTTCTTTTTCTTCCCACAGTCGTCCTTGTCGTTTTATGTGGATGTTAGTCCTCTTATTGCAAACTACAGCATACCTAACACCTAGCACATTCGCAGTTATCTTGGAACACTTTGATCAAGTAGTTGGAGATTGTTTTATGGACTGCGTCAACTGCCTTATCAGGTTTGCCAATAATAAAAGTTCTCACCGTATAAGTTTGAAGGCTATTGCACTCCTGCGTATATGTGAGGATCGCCTGGCAGAGGTTTGTCATCAAGCCTGCAGTCTCATTAATCATATCACTTATATTTCGATAGAGTATGAGATCCTCTTGGTGCTGAGTTTTTGAATCAGTGGGGGAAAGTTCGGTGGATTTTTTTAATGGTCAATCTATGGAGAGATAGAGATGAACCAATGGACATTAGGCAGATTGCCCTGCAAACCTATAATAACCACTTCCTGGAATTTAACTGCTTTCATTAAGTGCTTTAATGGTTCATGCAAGATTGAATGTGGTGAAATTCAATGGAGTCTTCTCCAGAAAGGGAGGGGAAAAGAGAGAAAAATAAGGGTGGGCAAAAGTTTTAGTGAGCTAAGTTATATGAACTTGACAAGTTCCGCTTGGTATCCATGTCAACCTGACATGACATGAAATGAATAGGTACAGGAGACCTCTTTTTCTTTTTCTTTTTTTATAAGTAAGCCAATCTTATTAGAGAAAAATAAAGATGACAGTACAAGAGACTGTACTGACAAAAACTACAGCATACATGCTAAGAAACTCAAAAAATCCGGAAAATCCACAAAAGGACAGCCAAGAACCGAATTAGCCCACAAAAAAAGAGAGTGCAACACAAAACCCCCCAGTCTAGCCAACGACACAGCCCTGTCTTCGAAACATCTCCCATTTCTCTCCCGCCATAAACACCACCAGATGCAAGCTGGATCATCTTCCAAATGGCCAAAGCAAGTGGATCCTCAAACTTCCTCCGCCAACAACACAAAAACTCCACCACCTTCCTAGGCATAACCCAATCATAGTTAAGGATGCTCAGCACATGCCCCCACAATCCTCTAGCCATCGAACAATGAATAAGGATATGATCAACTGTTTCGCCGTCGCTCTTACATAAGTAGCACCTCTCGGTCACACAAACACCCCGCCTCCTTAAGTTGTCAATGGTTAAAACTTTCCCATGAGTGGCCTCCCAAACAAAGAAAGCTACGCGAGGGGGAACCCAAGTCCTCCAACAAAGACGCCAAAGAAAAGCCACATTGGGTCCCTCCAAAAGCAAAGCATACATAGACTTCACAAAGAAAACACCGCTCTTAGAACCCCTCCACAGCACTTTGTCCTCACTCCCACTCCTCCTTCTCCACGAATATAGTAAAGAATAAAACTCCGAGAAAACATCCATCTCCCAATCGTTAATCAACCTATCAAAAAGAACGTCCCACACAACTACTCCCGAGCCCATCTCCATGCAATCAGCCACCCAAGCGTCCTTCCTACTAGCAATAGAAAATAATTGAGGGAACTCGTCACACAACGGTCTTTCCCCACACCACTGGTCATGCCAGAATCGAATCCGAGAACCTCTCCCAACCACAAACCGCAGGTGCTCTCTAAAAAAATTCGACCCTCTGCTAATGTTTTTCCACAAACTCACCCCATAAGAGCCCGGAACAACCAAAGTGCTCCAACCACCTGCCGCACACCCATACTTCTCCGTAATGACTTTCTTTCACAAGTTGTCTCTATCAGATTGGAATCGCCAAAGCCATTTTCCAAGTAAAGCTCTATTGAACAAGGGTAGCCTTTGTAGCCCCAATCCTCCAGCACTAATTGGGGAGCAAACTCTAGCCCACCTAACAAGGTGAAACCGATGCTCAACTCCACCACTTCCCCATAGAAAATCCCTTTAAAGCTTCTCCAACCGATTAGCCACCGACATAGGAAAAGGAAAAAGAGACATAAAATATGTAGGAAGGCTAGAAAGAGTGGATCGAATCAGCGTTAACCGGCCCCCTTTTGAAAGATAAATGCGCTTCTAGCCCGCCAACCGTCTTTCAAATCTTTCAACAATGCTGTCCCAAATGCCCACACATTTATACTTAGCACCAAGAGGAAGCCCAAGGTAGGTCATCGGGATGGACGTCACCCTACAACCCAAAATATCCGCCAACCCCTGAACATCATCCACTCTGCCAATGGGTATAACCTCATACTTGCCCAGGTTAATCCTAAGACCAGACACCACCTCAAAGCACAAAAGCAAGCATCGCAGGTTCCGCACTTGATACTCCTCACCCTCACAAAAAATCAACGTATCATCAGCAAAGAGTAAATGCGAAATACCCATCCCATTACTACCACTTCTCCCAACCTCAAAACCCATAAAAGCACTACGACCTACCACCTCATTCATCATCCTACTGAAGACTTCCATGACAATCACGAACAGAAGAGGTGAAAGAGGATCTCCCTGACGCAAACCTCAAGAACTCCCAAAGAAGCCACGAGGAGAGCCATTCACCATCACAGAAAACTTAACCGTAGAGATGCAAAACTCAATCCAACGACACCAATTCTCTCGAAACCCACATCGCCTCAGGAGATACAACAAGAATGTCCAATTCACATGGTCAAAAGCCTTGTGAATATCAAGTTTGCACATGACTCCCGGAACATTCGACCTCAATCGCGAATCGATGCACTCGTTAGCAATCAAAACTGAATCCAGAATCTGTCGTCCCCTCACAAAAGCATTCTGAGAAGGTGAAATGATTTTTTCAAGAACCATCTTCAACCTATTTGCCAACACCTTGGCAAGAATCTTGTACACCCCTCCAACCAAATTGATAGGGCGGAAATCTTTCAGATCCACTGCACCAGCTTTCTTAGGAATAAGGACAATGAACGAAGCGTTCACGCATTTAACAAATTTACCCCTCTGGGCAAATTCATTAAACATAGCCATAACATCTCCCTTGACCACCTCCCAACAAAACTGGAAGAAGGCTAAAGAGAAGCCATCTGAACCCGGGGCCTTGTCACCATTAAGGCTACAAACCACCCCTGTGACCTCATCCTCCTCAAAGGGTCTCTCGATCCAACTCGCCTCCTCCGCAGAAATGGAATCAAAATCCAAACCATCTAAGGTCGGTCTCCAAGAATAGGGCTCCTCATACAGCGAGCTATAGAAATCAACAATACTAGCTGAGATCAACGATGGGTCCTCCATGGTTTCCCCCTCCACCTCCAAACTAGAAATCGAATTAACCCTTCTATTCGAATTGGCCATACGGTGGAAAAAGGTAGTGCATCAGTCCCCTTCTTTGAGCCAAAGAGACCTCGATTTTTGTCACCAACTAATCTCCTCCAACTCCATCAAATGAGCCAAATCTCCTAAGACCTCTAACTTCCTTGCTTTCCCCCCCTCATCCAGGAAATCCCGCTCATCCAAAGAATCAAGAGACGCCAATTCACTTAACAAGGATGACTTTCGGACACTGATATCCCCGAAGCTTTCTTGGTTCGACACTTTCAACTTATTCTTCAACGCCTTCAACTTGGAAACAAGCACAAAACTAGGAGATCCCTGAAATTCAAAAGATTCTCACCACTCCTTAACCCGAGCCAAAAATCCGTCCGCCTTCAACCACATATTCTCAAAATGAAAAGGTCGCTTTCCTCCTCGAACCCGACCATCCTCCAAAAGAATGGGAAAATGGTCCGAATACAACCGAGACAACCGTTTCTGAGAAGCCTCTGGGAATAGTGACTCCCAACTAGGGCAGAACAAAAAGCGATCAATCCGGGACCAAGACTGAATAGCTCTATTGTTGGACCAAGTGAAGGCTCCCCTCGATAAGGGAATGTCCAATAAACCCATCTCCGAGATAAAATCAGAGAACACCTCCATAGCTGGCCCTGCCCCGTCACCATCAAACGCTCACTCGGAAAGCAAGTGACATTAAAATCTCCCCCAATGCACCACGGAAAATCCCACAAAGATCTCACCCCGACCAACTCATCCCACAGCAAACTCCGACTGCTATCAGCATTAGGACCATAAACTCCAGAAAACATCCACTCCACCCCATCACCAAGATTCCTAAAGATCGCTAAAACCGTGAAAGACCCGATGCAAGAATCCACCAACTCCATCACCCTAGAATCCCACATCAGCAAAATACCCCCCGAGGCACCATCCGCCTCCAAACTACACCAATGCACAAAAGGACCACCCCACAAACATCTAATCACACCATCAGTCATAACAGCCACCTTGGTCTCCTGAAGACAAACCAAGTCCGGTTTCCATCCCCTCAACAAATTCCCTACGCCTCGACACTTCGCTCTATCATTGAGCCTCCTTACATTCCAACTAATAATTCTTGGCATCATCTAATCACCAACAAAGCCCTCCCCTGACTCGTTCCCCTCCTCGAAGAAGTGGAGTTCCTGTCATAATTAATAGAAGACTCCAAACCCTTCATCTCTCGTATCAATTTTCCGCCTTTCCTTCAAGGAGTCTGAAAAGTATCAGGCTCCCTTTCACTTTCCAACGCAGCAAAAAGACTCATCAATTCAACTTCATAACCGTCACAAGACACGCCAACCATAAGTCGAAACGACGACACCATATCCAACCCCCAGCCCAATGCCCCACCACACCTCGGGCCCTCAAACTCCCTTCTAACAGGGCTACAAACAGCCAACGGAGTCACACACACAACAGATTCTTCAGCCTCCACCAAAGACAACTCCCCTCCTACCTCACCCGCACCATCTAGCACTCCCCCAACACCCCCATCATTATCACACTCAAACTGATCCACCCCTACAGTCGCACCCATCATCTCAAGGCCCACCCGAGCCAACCCACCCCAGATCCCCTTTCCTGCACCCCTACCGGAGCCTCAAACACCCTCCCATCCAAACCCACCAAGGTATCCTTGTCAAAAAGCACTAAGGAAGGGTCGGCGACCCCATCTGAGACCATAGCATGAAAATCCGACGAAAAAGATGCCTTCGGGGAAGAATCGAACTTATCGGCAGGCGTAGGATCGCTGGTCGGTGACAACTCCGGCGCCGGAAAGGCCCCCGAGCATTCGCCCCTCGCCCCATAAGGCAACGATGAGGGACCCGCCTCCAGGGCAAGCTGGACAGTAACCCATGTCTCGGCGCCAGCCGTGGAGTCGACACTCCCACCTTCGACGCGAAGGAGCCCCGACGCAGACCTAGAAATATCCGACCCACCCCCCTCACTTTGAGCCCGCGATTGGAAATTGACTTTCGGCTGGCCCAAAGTCTCCAGCCCAGCCGAAGAGATCAGGCCTGGGACGACCACTTGGTTCAAAACCAAGTCCACTGATTTTGTAAGAACAAGCCCCAGCCCATCAACTTTCCCCAGAGCTTGCGTGGGGGGTTTCTCCTGCCATTCCAACGTAGACTGAACTACAGGGCTTGACGATCCAAGACCCAACCCATCATTCAACCCCAAAAGCTCTAATAAAGCGTCAATTTCTGCTTTTATCCCCACCAATTTGTTTCTCCAGAAAGTCACGTCAACCCTTTTTTCGCCAGCCGACTTTGCATTAAATGCCTGCTCCTTGGAAAAATAAGCGTCGCTCACCAATTGCGCATGCGCAGAATCATGCATCATTGCCTTTGCCTCCAAGCCACCGCTGGCCTCCTCAGCTCGCTGCACGACCATGCCCCTACCGCCAGAGCTTGCCCCCTGCAACCCTCTCTTGGCAACCTCAGCGAAAGAGAACTCTTTGCGGACACGAGAGTAGCCCCCTCTGCTACTATTCAGCTGACCAAAGTGAAACACCACCTCCTGAAACACAGTGGCCAGATCCTTCCAGCCAGACCCCTCTTTGCCTTCTGGAATCATGACCACCCCTTTTCTGCGGCCCCCTCCAAACTCCGCAATGGCAACGTAGCGCCCAGCCTTGTTGCTACACCTCTGCGCCAAAAACGCCCGAGAAGCTTCGTTATATTTGACGACAAACTCCTTATGGATGTCCACTTGCAGTCTGCTGGCCATGTTCACCATCCAAACAGCTCCAAACCTCCCAAGGAAGATAGAACTCAGAGCCTTCCGGCTCCATTCCGACAATTTCACAACCCCATTGCCTAAAACTGTAACCTGAAACTCCTTAGCTTCCACACAGAATCTACGAGAGAAAGACATCGGACCACCAGACCAATCTAAAGCAGCAACAATGACAGTAAAACCTAAACTAACGAACAAGCACCCAGCCCAGGCATCTCACAGGGGGGAGAGGAGAGAGAACGGAGTTTTGATAAATTAAAGAGAGGAAACTTAAGAGCAGAAATTGACCAACTAAGGACACAAGAAATAGGTACAGGAGACCTCTAGAATATACTCAAAGAAAACACTCTGTGGAATGGCAAAGAAGATAAAAGTCGAGCAAGAAACAAAGTAAACTCTCTTTTGTTTAGCATTTCTTTTCACCAGATTAGTGATAAAGGGCTGTTTCTTATCACCAGACTCTGTTTTTAAGGGCTGTCATTGGAATAATAGGTAAGAGTAGGGAGCAAGAGTAAATTTGAGAATATGGCCTTAAATAAGGTGGAACGCTTCATCATGGTTAATTGGAACTGAGCCGTAATGAGTTGTAATATTACCTTATGACCAAGGTAAACACATGATCCCAGCAAATTTGACCAGGCAGCCCAGACAGTTCAGCAGAGAATACGTACTGTAGTTGCTTTAGTGATGTTGTCCCTATTCCAGCACCATTGTCAAAAAGTTGGTTTGAGGTCACTGTAAGTGGTTTAGCATGAATCTCATTTGCAGGCTGCTATGCAATTGTTACAGGTCCATCATATTCCATAATTTTCCCAAGTGCTTCAAATCCTTCTATGTGAAATATGAGCTAGTTCAAATGGGCAGCATGTGGGACATGAAAAATGCTTTGTCAATATGAAACATGTCTTTTGAAATCTATCATAGAGGCGGAGCTTTGTTTTGGCATTTAGAACTATGTATTGTGCAGGTCTCTTTGTATTTTCCGTGTGTACTATCAGCATCTGTAGATATTGTGGTTTTCCCTTACTCACTACAAAAGCATGTCAGCATAACCGGATATTGTGGATTCTGCTAGAATCATCTGATCTCATAATTGCTTCAAACTGTTGGTTGGGATTTTCTTTGTTTATCTTCCACAGATAAGTGGTTGCTTTGCTTTGTGGTCAAGTGGCTTAGTGCTGGTGCTTGTCAATTTTAGGGCCTCATACCTGGAGGTGCGTTGAAACCCATTGATGGTAATCTGGATGCAACTTTTGATGTGACTGAGCATTATTGGTTTCCAATGCTGGCTGGGTTATCTGATCTGACATCAGACCCAAGACCAGAGGTCAGAAGCTGTGCCCTAGAAGTTTTGTTTGATTTATTGAATGAGAGAGGGAACAAATTCTCATCATCATTTTGGGAGAGCATCTTCCATCGAGTCTTGTTTCCCATTTTTGATCATGTAAGACATGCTGGAAAGGAAAGCTTAATTTCTTCTGACGATGAGTCACTTCGTGAAACCAGCATTCACTCGCTGCAATTGCTGTGCAACCTTTTCAACACTTTCTACAAGGTACCGAATGTTTGTTGCTCTAACAGCACTGCTTTTGACGACCCATTGGTCAAGACGGATGCTTTGATCCTATTATTGCTAATGTTTTATAAACGTAGATGGATGTTAAAATTTGTGTTGGCTGTCAAGATAAATGTTCGGTTCAAAATTGGTTTTGCTGCACAAGTAACACGCAGTCTTGAAAGGACAAGAAAATGTGTGCATGCTATCAATTACGTTATAGACCGCTAATGGAAAAAAAATATCACCAAAATGATTCTAATGACTAGACGTAATATATATATATATATATATATATATATATGTTTTGGACAGTACTGCATGGAGGAGTTCACATGCGTCATTGAAGCAAGTGCTGAATATTTTTTTGCCGCGTGCACAAGCAACACAACTATTAATTGAAAAGTGTAGAAAAAATGGTGTAATCTCATATACATATTAAGGGCTGTAATGGCAATCTTGACAATAGTGCCAATGCTAACTTCTATTTAAAGTATGTTGCCTTGTGAGCACTTCTTTTTCTGTTTGTTAATATCTTTGTATTGGTGATTCTGTAGCTAACAGTAGAAGAATTAGATGGATACTTCTGATAACATGGATCAAAATTATGTAACTTTATTGAGACCAGTTACTTACAGAAAGGTATTTTGAACGAGTTTGCTGATAGGTTCAACTTAAGATGTCTGTCTATGTGGCGGAGTAAGTAGGTTATACTTTGGAGATTTTAAACTTTAATTAAACATTGGGATGAGGTATAGTTAACTAGTTTCAAAGAACTTAAATGACGGACAATTTTTTTTCCTTCTTTTGTGCAGGAGGTATGTTTCATGCTTCCACCATTGCTGAGTTTGCTTTTGGAGTGTGCCAAACAGACAGATCAATCGGTGGTCTCAATATCCTTGGGTGCACTGGTTCATCTTATAGAAGTTGGAGGACACCAATTCAGTGACAGTGACTGGGATATGCTGTTGAAAAGCATAAGGTTCATATCTCATGTTTCCTGAAAATATATATAAGTATTGTATCACTAACCGCTCCTTTATGTTGACTACCAGAGATGCTTCATACACAACACAACCACTTGAGCTGCTCAATGCTTCAGGTTTTGATAGTGCTTCCCTCAAGTCCTTTGACAGCCAGGGAGTGGATGGCTATCAGTTTGATCTCAGGGTTAATGGAAAGGAATCTCGGTTTCTATCCCATAACACTGATCCTGATGGTACGGCAGGGAACCCTAATGCAGCAGTCCCACTAGATCATTATCGAGAATCAGGGTCTCAAACTAATGTCGACGGATCTGAAGGTTAGCTGATAAAACTTTGTGGAAATACATGTTTTTAGCACAACTCATGCATAGCATTCAGATAAATGAGAATCTGCAATCTGAAAGATTACAAACTAGAATCTGAGAAACAGTTCTTCCCTTTCATCCCCTATTATGAGTGAAGGATTAGTTTTGGTTTACATCCATTGTCACCTAAGTGAAACTTAAAACATGAATAGGGAAGTTATTTAATGGAAACTCAGAAAAGTTCAACATTTATTCTTGAAGGGATTCCATCGCCATCAGGAAGAGCCGTGAAAACTGCTGATGGAGGCCTTCAACGAAGTCAGACAATTGGCCAAAGAATCATGGGAAATGTGATGGACAATCTCTTTCTCAGAAATCTTACTTCTAAATCTAAAAGCCCGACTTCAGACTCTTCTATTCCATCTTCTCCAGTCCAGGTATTGCATTAGTAAATACATCCTGAAGGCCATCTGATATGTACTTCAGACACTAGGGAAAATATGAATTATGGGATCAATACACTTTGCGCCATCCAACCTAAATACTTTACAGTCCAAACTATCATTTTTTCACATTTCAACCACTAACTATTGATTTCAAATGCTTTGCACCCTTTGTAAGATTCTCTGTCAATCTCGACAAAAAGAGATTTTCGCACATGAAATGGGGAGATGTGGAGGTAAAATGATCAGTGGCAGGAAATTCTCGTCATTTCACATGCCAAAAATTTCTTTATGTTGAGATTGACAGATAATTCTAACAAAGGGTCAAAGTACCTGAAATTTATAGTTGGTTGGTAAAATGTGACGGAAGTGTCTGAATATTTTTTTTCTCTTCTCTTATTTCTTTCTCGATCCAATGTTATTCCAGCCTCCTGATGCTGTGGAGTGTGATGCAAGAGATGAGGTTGAAAGTCCACTTTTGGGAACTGTTAGGGGCAAGTGCATAACTCAATTACTACTGCTTGGTGCGATTGATAGTATCCAGGTTTGATTCTGATACTCATATATTTCCATATTGCCGCCTGCAGTACCTCTATTACGTAACTTTTTTCCTTTCTTATTACTGATCCGCTAGAAATGCAACATAATGGAAGTCTGCACAGTGGGAGAGGTTTACTTTCCAAATAGCTCGGGCTTCTTGCCATTTCTTTTTTCCCATTAACATTGGGGTGGTGGTGGTTTTGATTGTTTTGGGGGGGGGTGTGTTTATATAACTCAACCTCGTGGGAGTGGGAGGGAGAGAGAGAGAGAGAGATTACTTGCGTTGGTCAATTGTGGTGTCTGTCTGAAAACTGTTCTGCTCTAAAATTTGCAGAAGAAATACTGGAGCAAGTTGAAAACACCACAAAAGATTACTGTAATGGACATATTGCTATCTTTGTTGGAGTTTGCTGCTTCTTATAATTCCTATACCAACCTCAGAATGCGCATGCACCAGAATACTGATGAAAGGTGTGAAACAAAACTGTGTTCAGATTCTCTTTTGCCCCACTCTATCGCGTAGAAATTTCCTTATCCTGGAACTGGAAGAACCCTTTACCATTAATAACTTTTTTTTGGGTAGGCCACCTTTGAATCTTCTGCGCCAGGAATTAGCAGGAACTTGCATATATATGGACATCTTACAGAAAGCAACTTCAGGATATGATGCGAATGAAGAGATTTATCGTAATAGTCCTGCAGATGATGATTCCACTACAGCTAACAAATCAAACACAAAGAAAAAACTCGAAAGTGTAGCTGAGGAGAAATTAGTATCTTTCTGTGAGCAGGTACTTAGGGAGGCATCTGATATGCAGTCGAGTGTGGAGGAAACTACTGATATGGATATTCATCGTGTGTTGGAGTTACGTTCTCCAATTATTGTTAAGGTACATAAATTCTTGTTACTACAAGCTATTCAAAGTAGGGCCTGCTGGGTGGTTGTGGATTGTCTGTGATGATGTTTTCAATGCCAGCACTTTGAAGCTGCTGATTTATGGAAGAATATTGTATATTCGGTATTTATGCAAGTAATCTTGGTTACAAGTATGTCACACTGCCTTGTTTTGTGCATGAACATTCTAAAAGCAGGACCAGCTAGCTTGTTGGACTGGTTGAACCATCTGCTGGCATCAGTTGTAGTCTGCTTTGAGCAAACAACTACTTTATTGTCAGAAAATCGGATGGCCCGTGAAAGCCATCCACGGGTCACATGACCCATTCTAGGTTCCATCAATTAAACACAGTCAAGAAAAAAGACACTTAAGTTATAGCCTATAAGTTTAATTGCAGTAGAAGTCTGAAGAAGTTGCCACATACCTTCATGATGCTTTTCATGTTGTATGGATGGACGGGATGGTTTACTTGATTCTTTCTCTCATTCACTTCTTTCGTAATGCAGTAACGACCAAGCTTTTGTTTTCTCTAATATTTTGGTTTCAGGTGATTAAAGGCATGTGCTTTATGAACAATCAGATATTCCGAAGACACCTGCGAGACTTCTATCCTCTGCTTACGAAACTTGTATGCTGCGACCAGGTAATCTTCTGGTTACAAAACGTTATTCTTCTATCTAGCAGAAGTCCTCTACTCAACCTTGTGATCCCAAAAAATTAAAAAACGGCTTCCACTTTTAAAAGCATGTACTCTGAACAAAAGCAGGCTGATTAAATTGTTTGGGTAGAAAACTAGGTACATGCAGACCTTGTAGGGGAGAGGGAAGCAATTGTACAGAGACAACCCTTCTTTGTTTTTCTGTTGCCTTTCTTTTTATGTTTCATTAGGGTGTAATTGATGTGGGACAAAGAAATGAACGGACTTGCATGGTTGTAGTCTGAACGACTTTTCAGACCCCACTTGCCAACCGTTCTAAGCTTTGTTATTGATTTTGACCAGGGTCTCACTTGGAGTAGTATTTTCTTTTTATCGACACAATCCAAACTGCATATTTTCAGGGCTAAATGCAGTGCATAATTTAATTATTTGGGATATCTTAATCACTTGGTTTATCAAGATTTTCAAAATTATTTCTTGTAGATTGATGTGGGACAAAGAAATGACTTGTAGTCTGAACGACCTTTCAGACCACACTTGCCAACCGTTCTAAGCTTTGTTATTGATTTTGGTCATCAGGATCTCACTTGGAGTAGTATTTTCTTTTTATCCGCACACATCCAAACTGCAAATTTTCAGTGCTAAATGCAGTGCATAATTTAATTATTGGGGATATCTTAATCACTTGGTTTATTGAGATTTTCAAAATTATTTCTGGTGAGATTGGATTTCTTCAATCAAGCTGCTAAAGAAGCTATAAAACTAAGCTTACAACAAAATCATAGGGTGAACAGTATCAACATTTCTCCAGACATAGTACTATTTCAACGTTCCATGCACTTTTGTATGGAGAAATTTAAAACATGTCTATTCCTATATCAGGTTGACTTTTTTCTGTATATATTTGTGAATTTCATCGCAAATAATGGCCTTCTGCTAGTCAATGGACTTGCATTTCTCTAGCTCTCAATTTCTAATCAGACAATAAGCTGTGTTTCTACTCGATTTATGTTGTGGATTTTTCTTTTTTTGTCAGATGGATGTTCGTGGGGCTCTAGGTGATCTTTTCAGGGCTCAGTTGAAAGCTCTCTTGCCATAGTGTTTTTTACTTTCTTAGATAGCCATTTTCAATTTTTTTCTGAATAATCAGATGCACATTGCAAAGATCATCTCATTGTTCAGATGAATTTTTTTCTGCTCAAAAGTTTGATATGCTCCTGCAAAGAGAAATCCGATGTTGTCATCGTGTTTTGCTAGGAAAAAAGAGGTGAAAGAAATGGTATTCGCCTCTTAATGGAGGGTTTTATTTTTTTTATGTTCCTAGTATGTGCCCGTACTCTGTTATTGATCTTCAACGCGTTTCTTTGTAATGGACCCATATAGTCTTGGAGATTCACACCTTGGAAATCAGTTTGTCAAGTGAAGATGCTTCCAAATGTGGGACTGTTACATTCCTCCGAAATTGTACTTTATTTGGCTTATCTGAAAAAGGTGGGGGGAACTATTCTGAGTTGAAGTTGTAACTAATGCAAAGGATTTTGTTAGGAAGAAAGAAGCAAGAAAAGAAAAGTAAAAGGGGGGCAAAGGATTTTGTTCTAGGAGGTTTTTTTTTTTTTTTTGACAGATTTATTCATTCATAAATAATATTTTGCAAAGTGGGGTCCATTCCACTATGAAAAAGGAGAACCATTCCACTATGAAAAGGAGAACTGGTATTGATTCACATCCATTGAGTGAACAAAAAAAAAATCATTTTGAGGTTAACCCTCAAGAGTCGAGAACAAAGAAACATGGGTTTCAATGTCCAGTTGCTTCCCTATTCCACATAAACCCTATTCATACAACTAAACGGACTCTAACTGCCTCATAAAAAAAATGCAAACGTGATAACAAAATCCACCAAAGTTCCACCAAACTTATTGGCTATATTTTAGGCCCAACAGTAGTAATTTTCACTTTACCAACACAAGGCCTGCTTTGTGAGAAAAAATAAATAAGTCAGTGGATGGTGGGACCCACAAAAGTCGCAAAACGTCGGAGACTCGGAAGCTTCATGGAAGTAGCGTAGGGAAGGGTCAGCATTGGGTTAGGAAGAAAAAAAAACATAGCGCAAAGTAAAAGAGTGGTACTGTGGTGGATCGACTTCATATCTTGGTTTTATGGACCCCACACGGAATTGGTACACAATGTTCATCGGACCAATACTACTGCTATTCAACGTTTCAGCTCAGACCCGTCTCTCTCCAGAAAATCGTGAAGTCGCAGCAGCATTAGTAAATGCAAAAGCAGCTCCATTCACACAAGACCCGTATAGAAAATTCCAATGCGCGTATCGTCACGTTAATGGTCAAAGTTTCCATCCATGACCGGTTTTATCTATCTGTAGTGCCATTGCTGGCTGTTGTATACCAAACTTTGTTTGCTCACATATATAATCCTAAAAGTGATTCTCCACCAGACTTTTCAACGTACAGCACCAAAATCTCGAAATATATTGGTTTTTCAGGCCAAACAAACACATTTTCTCTTGTGGCGACGGCCACACCCATATTAGTAAACGTTCCTCTGCCGTCTCCCTCTTACAACCATCCAAAAATAACAAAATCACAGATTTGTTGGTAATATTTTCCTCTGTTAGATATAGAAGAAAGAAGAGGAGGCAGATTGATTGATTGATTCATAGATAAATAGGTAGAAGTCCCTCGCTTTCTTTTTTCGCGTTGAGGTGATAAGGGGATGATACATGTTGAAGAATTTGAGATATGAGTAAGCAGGCAGTTGCAGGTGCCTCTCACACCGGAAAAGGCACTAGCTTCCTTGAAAAAATCAAGGTCCGTCTTTCTTTCTTTATTTATTAATTATTTTTCATCTCCTTCTCATGTTCTTTTTCGTAGTTCTTGAATTCGATGTTTATGGTTAATTGACCCATTTGAGTTCTGACTATACTTGGTTTGTGGAAATTCATTTTCTCTGATCAGTACTTGCTGCTTTCAACTCGCTTCTTTTAGTGGGCATTAAATGTAACCCACTGAATTGCATGCTAATCTACTTCTATTTTACTTCATAAAACAATACCGTACTCCTTGGATGGCGTACTAGAAGTCCTGGTGACCCCGATGTCAGGGAACTAAGGCCTTCCAAGTTTAATTTTGTCCCCAATTACCCGGCTGTGCTCTTTATGAATTTGAATCTCTATGAACATGAACTTATCTTCCTATTATTCAAATTCAATGAGTAGACCGTTGGAATTGGTTTCTTGGTCATCAACCAGAGGTCATTTGAGTTTTAAATGACGAATCTGCATGTTTATCAACTAAAGTCGTTGGCATCACAGAATGCTACTTGCCTTAAATCCTCATCAGCGGATTCTGGAAAAGGGAGAAGCAAATCCTCAACTAACAAAGTGGCCCATGGGTTCCATTTAGTTGAAGGTAAATACGGTCATGATATGGAGGACTACCATGTTGCTGAGTACAGAATAAAGAAGAATCATGTGCTTGGATTATTTGCCATCTTCGACGGCCACCTAGGGGATCGTGTCCCGTGTTATTTGAGAGATAACCTTTTCAACAACATACTTGATGAGGTATCCCTTCCTCTCCGGTTCAAAGTTGTTTCATTCCTTGGATACTCTGTGTCATGTAATAATCGCTATATGGGAAGAATATAACTCCTGCTGTTATTAGGCATTTGATCATCTATCTGGATAATCATTAGTTCTTTAGGTTGAAACGCAATTATGAAATATAAACAAACCATGACATCCTGGAAGGACTTCAGTCTGGTGTTTGCCTGGGCAAGCTCTCATTCTTTTTAGTTTTAGGTATGGTCACTTGTTTCTATTTACTGCTTAAATTATGTGTTCCAGCCAACATTCTGGAAGGACCCTCAGGCGGCAATAAGGAATGCTTACAGCTCCACTGATAAGTTTATTTTGGAAAACTCCATGCAACTAGGGCCAGGTGGCTCAACTGCAGTAACTGCAATAGTCATTGATGGCAAAGACTTGTTGGTTGCAAATGTTGGTGACTCAAGAGCTGTCGTGTGCGAGAGAGGCTCTGCTAATCAAATTACAGTAGACCATGAACCCCATAGTGAACGAAGGAGGATTGAGAAACAGGGTGGCTTTGTGACTACTCTACCTGGTGATATTTTTATATTCAACATATTGCTATTTATACAAGCACATTCTTTCTAAGGATCTTAGCATACATTGTTTATAACCAAAACACGTCCTTACTCTGTTATTTCCAGTTTTGGGTTTGGTTGATTATTGGTTTGTTTAATTATGAGACACTTCAATATTGAAAGCCTGAATTTTCCAGGAGATGTACCCAGGGTTAATGGTCAGCTTGCAGTTGCGCGTGCTTTTGGAGATCAAAGCCTCAAGGCACATTTAAGTTCAGAGCCGGATGTAAGACATGTGCCCATAGATGCAAATATTGAATTCGTTATATTGGCAAGTGATGGATTGTGGAAGGTCAGTTTTTACGGTAACATGGATGGTAAATTCTTCCCTCAAGCTTACCCCACAAAAAATTCTCCCCTCAACCTCTATCTTTCATCTTTTTTCTTGACCTCCCACTTTGTATTGCATAATATGTCAAAACATTGAAAGGCATAGGTTTGATGTTAGCTTTCGCGGCAAAAAGCATGGGCTTTAAATGTTTATGTTCATAATACTATTCGAAATGACCAGTTTGTTCTTAACGTTGTCTGAACAGAACTTGACGCAATGTAAACTATAATGGCATTGCTTGAACAAGATGAATATTCTGTGGTTAGTTTGAATTGACTTTGTTGTAACAAAGATAGAAAGAAATTAGAAGTACAGAAATAACTATGAAGGACCTCCTCAAGATCCTTTTCCGTCCCTATGTAAAAAGTATACTCTGCTCCATTGGCTGGCGCATGCCACCTCAAGTACTCTTAACAAAGAACTGGGCATGCAAGTGTGATTGGAGCAGTTTGATCTAGATTAGCAGAGTGGCGATCTTCAGAAACTTGTTGGTGCCTTTGATATTTGAGGAGGTTTTAGTCTTGGGGTTGAGCTCTCTTGTACTCAAATTTTTATGGCGTTGGTTCTGTGGCAATCTGAGAGTGACCATCACCACCTTTAATGTTTTTGTGAGTGGACCTAAGGTGCTTTAGGACCTGTGAATGCACTCTACTTGGCTATCTCTGAAACTGTTGCATTCCCGGATGTGTGGAAACTGCTACCCATGGCTTAAGGCAGGTGGTCAAACGGTGCTGCTTACTGAGTTGTTGCCTAGTGGAATACATCTCACAGCATAAAATGCCTCCTGATTCATGAATTATGAGGCGAAATAGTCTTCTTTTTTCGTTCTTTCCCTTTTGGTGGCAGATTGAGCAAATATTGGCTGCTAATGATCATGGTCCGTTAAGGACACAGCCCTTAGCAGACCATGATGTTCCTTATATTGGAGTGCTCTACTTTATAATGCACTTAAATGTAGAGGGATCGAGCGCTTACAACTCAAACTTTGTTATTTTTTCTTTCTCAAGAAGTTTGTTTCATGATTTTTTGTCGCTGCCAAAACAAAGAATGTTCAAACTAGTTTTATTTTCAGTGTGAAATTCCCATAGTAAAATATACAAGAGACTCTTTTTCTGTGATTTAAGAGGCATTAACTTTGGTTGTGCAACAGCAGATGGACACCACAGATGGATGATGTTATTTTTGGGATTTGTTTGTAGTACAATGTCATTGCTTCTTCTTCTTTTTTTGTTAGGCAGGATAATGTCATTGCGTGATAGTTGATTTAATCTGGTTTCAGGTAATGAAAAATCAAGAGGCGGTCGATTTGGTGAAACCCATCAAAGATCCTCAATCAGCAGCTAAACGTTTGACAACTGAAGCATTGGCAAGGAAGAGTAAAGATGATATATCATGCATTGTCATCCGTTTTGGATGATGTGACCAAAATTGCTCATCCCTGCATTTTTGTTGGTTTGCCCTCCTAAATTTTCAGCTGGACTTTTCCACTTGGAATAGGAGCACTGTTACATCTTACGCAATGTAATGGCTTTCTTTGTAGGTATAATGATTAGAGAGCTGGTAGATATAACTTTGTCATGCATTCCTTATGTTACCTGGGCAAGACTTCCTCGTTAACCCATGAAACCCCGCCTTATATAGGTGCTTTTGCTTGGATTGGTGTAATTAGTGCGTGCGATTCTCAATTTGGTACAAAAGGGGGTGAAATAAGGAAAAATGGGGGGAAAAAACCGTTGTGTATACTGTTCTGGATATAAATAAGATGTCATGAGAACTGCATTGTAATTCATGTAGTTGCTTTTTCTTATTTTTGAATATAAATGTAGGAATTGCTAGTGTGTAAAAAATCATTGACTTTGAAAACAGTTGTTAAGATTTAAGAAATTTACCTTTTCCCCAAAAAAATTGTTAACAAGTAACATATCTTTAGGTGGTGTTTGTATGCCAAAATATTGGCATGATGGTCAAAAAATAATAATAATAAAGCAACTATAAAATAATAAATCTATGTCCTTCAAATCAGCTCTTTCTATTATTATAAATATTAAAAAAAAAATCACTCAAATACCACCTTAGGATTTACACCAGCCTAGGATCTTCATTCAACCCAAATTCATAACCCTTCTTATTTCAATTTGGGGTTGCCAATTTGAAAAAATACAAAATAGATTCCCTTTCCCCATGACAGCACTGAAAGGTCCCAGTTGTGAATTATTTTAATATTGGATATGCGTGTCCTGATCTTGAGTTGGATTTCTTTATTCACAATATTTCAAATTTCAACTGTGTGAATAGTACTTTATTATTTGTGTGCTAACCTTTTCCCAACATTGTTTTGAACAATCCTTTAGCATGCCAAGCGTTTGTGGTGAAGTAGAGAAGACTAGCAAATTAGATCAGTTTGGTTTTTTTCTTTTCCTTCGCAAGGAGATCTGAGTGAAACGAGAGATGAGATTTTCCCTTCCCTCTCCTCCATTTCTTTCTCTCCTCTGCCCCAAAGAGAAACTCAGATCCATAAAAATGGATTTAGTTATTTTTCTAAAGAACACCGCATTTAGTTATTTTTTTTGTCATTTAGTTCTTTTTCTTTTGTGAGCAAGGCGACACAAAAAATGGAGTTAGTTTCCTTGTGACAGAATTTGAAATGACCACCGTGAATTACAGCTGCATTTCTGTCGGAACGTGGCCCTCCCCCACATGGCTGTTCGGACTTCGGATCCACCCTGGTCCACATTCTCGCTTTTGCTATCCTTTGATCTTTATTATCCTGTCCTTGTGACAGGCCGGTCTTTACTCCAAACAGCAAAATAATTACCCCATCAATGCGATGCTATCTTCCACCAGAGGGTAGAGACATGAATGGCAGCTAAAGCAAGTAATGGGTTTTGATATCTGCTCGGAGCGCGCGGTAGCAAATGCCAAATGCTATGAGCTTCAAGGTCCCGTAACCATTAAACCGGTAACCATTTGGGTCACAGCTTGACGATAGCATTTATGAAGATCTGCATTCTGCGAGGTCCATCGGGGTTGGTCTTCATCAGTGAAACCCTCTTATTTATTTCTAACAGCAAACTCCCCGCCTTGTCTGTATTTAAAAGTGGCGTTTATTTGTTAAAATTTTAAAAAATATTCTCAAAATTTTAGAAATTTTTTAAAAAATGAAATTTATTGAAATTGGTGAAAAATTGTGAAATGTATTAATATAAATATTAAAAATTTTAAAGCGTATTTATTTTGCTCAAAATTTCAAAAGGCTTTTCTTCTACAAACATTTTTTTTGTGTTTTGGGTTTCTTGGCAACTGTGTAAGGTAGACTTCTTGAGAGGGGCTGAATGAGTGATGTTCTTTTTTATTTGTACTATACGATACACATAAATTCTAAAATTTACAAATCGAATATATTCATATACAGATGCACCAAAATAAATTCTACGCATACCAATAAATTTTATCATCATTTAAAAATTCTCAAAATATTTTAAATTCTAAAAATCTCCCCAAAACTAACATCCCCCAAATTCTAACCTCCAAAGGAATGTGGTGCCATTGAGCCAAGGTCTTGTCGCTAGACTACTGTAATAATCTCAAAAAACGCAACAAGTTCAAGAGAAATAGTAGCATCAATAACATTATTCATCCTACACATACATGACAACTCTTTCATTAACAAATTAAGTTCACAAGCCCTAGGCACATCCATCACAGCAATGTTTCATATGATATTCTACATCATTCATAAATTACAATAAACAGAACTGCGATTGCTATGGAAGCAACCTCTTATAATGAGACTGATTTTCAGGAAAAATAAATGGAGGGGGAAAAACGTAACACATGACACAGAAACAATCCTCTTTTTTTTTTTTGGTTCTCTAAGCGATGTAGAAGTAGAACCAATCCTTGACTTGCTATCCGGAATGTTTGCCTCGCAGCTAGCAAAAAAATCTCTCTCTCTTCCTGGAAACGAATTATATTCGAAACCGATGCCACATGGATTAATAGTATGGAATTAGAGGAGGAGGAGGAGATGCATATGATACTCCCATAACAGGTGGAAGGGGCGTCTTATCAAATGAGGGTGGTGGTGGTGGAGGTGACTTTGAGAACTTGGTAGGCGAAGGAAGAGTTCGGTGATGATGGGATGATGGTGGGTGACGCCGTGGTTTTGAGCGGTGATGTTTTGGTATTGGCGATGGCATTGAATAATGATGGCTTGGTGGAGGTGGCGGTGGCGGTGATCCTGGAATGATACACCCGGATGGTGCCGAAGGTGGTGGGGGAGGACGCAACGATTCACTTGGTGGAGGTGGACTTGCTGTTTTGGGAGGTGGAGGTGGAGCTGTAGAATGTCTATTTGTTAGCGGAGGAGGGGGTCTATATTCGTTCAAAGGTGGTGATGGTGGAGTATAACGAGGATGAACAGGTGCTGGGACTTCAGCTGGTGGAGTAGGTGGCAGCGGCGGCGGCGGTGAAGAGGAACTATAGTGATGACTTGGTGGCGGGGCTTCAGTTGACTGCTCAGGAGGCGGTGGTGTTATATCGTGATAGGGAGCTGTGGGAGGCAAATGTTTAGGCAGTGAGGGCGCGGGGGGAACTGGTGGTGGAGGTGGCGCTGTATGTGCATTTGGCGACTCGCCTTCACTAGGTGGGGGTGGTGTGAAGAGGTGATGACTCGATGGAGGTGAACCATAGTAATGGCCGGGTGGAGGTGGTGCGAAATGAGGATGACTTGATGGCGGTGAAGAATGGTGATGACTTGGGGGAGAAGTTGGCGGAGGAGGGGGTCTATGTTCGTTCAAAGGTGGTGATGGTGGAGTATAACGAGGATGAACAGGTGCTGGGACTTCAGCCGGTGGAGTAGGTGGCAGCGGCGGCGGCGGTGAAGTGGAACTATAGTGATGACTTGGTGGCGGGGCTTCAGTTGTCTGCTCAGGAGGTGGTGGTGCTATATCGTGATAGGGAGTTGTGGGAGGCGAATGTTTAGGTAGTGAGGGTGCGTGGGCAACTGGTGGTGGAGAGTGTGATCTCCTGGAAGGCGAAGACTCTGACGTTGGGGGTGGTGGTGAAGGACCGACAAATGGCCTTGGCGAGTGAGCTCTACTTGGCGGCGGCGGTCGTGGAACAGGAGACCTTCTCGCTGAATGTGGTGGTGATGCTCTTGGTCCTGGTGCAGGCAACGGAGTACCGCCACCACTGCTGCCACCGCATTTGAACTTGCTGCAATCCACAGGGCGAGCAGCTTCAGAAGAGCATTCCCTCGAAGATCTCTGGGAAATCTTGCCAGGGATGCAGTTCTTGCGACCATTGGCCATAACTCGGCCTCCGGCTGAAATAGCTGCACAAGCTGGAGCCTCCCCCGTGAAATAGTTAAAAGAATATGTGAAGTTTTGCAACCTAGGCAGCTGGCACACACTCGCGGGTATAACACCTGTGAAGCTGTTGTGACCAACATCCAACTGTTCTAGGCTCTCCATATTGCCAATAGTTGAGGGCAGAGATCCTTGAAGATGATTGAAGCTCACATCAAACACTGTGAGATTCCTTAGAAGGCCGATCTCTGGAGGCAGACAACCAGTGAGATTGTCATTCAGGAGAATGATCTCGTTTAGAGTCTTGCCCATTTTCCCAATGCTGCCTGGTATGCAACCCCCGAGATTGTTATTGGCAAAGACCAGCACCGATACAGGAGAGTTCCCGAGATTCTCCGGGATGCCGGACCTGAACCTGTTATCGTTCAGGAAAATGGCATCGAGATCCTTGTCGAAGAGCTGGGAAGGGACGGGACCTTCGAACTCGTTGAATCGAATATCCAAGTACTTGAGGACGGGCAAGGACAAAACCACCTTTGGGAACATGCCCGCGAAGCGGTTGTTACTGAGGTCGAGCTCGTACAGGACCCTCATCCGGCGAAAAGTGTTGGGCACGATGCCGCAGAAACGGTTGGAGTTGAGGTGGAAAAGAGCGAGATCTGTGAGGAGACCGAGGTCTGGAGGGAGGTAGCCGGCAATGTCAGCGTGGTTGAGGTCGATGCCTGCGACCACTCTGATGGAGGTATTGGTAGGAGATGCGGCACAGTAGACACCCATGTAGGAGCAGACGTCTGAGCCATTCCAATTGGCTGTGAAGTTAAATGGGTCTGAGAAGATGGCTGATTTCCAAGCTTGGAGGGCAATGTACGCTTGCCGAAGCCTTGGGTTCTCAAACCTCAGGTTTGGGTCTACAACCACAACCAACTCTTCATCTTCGTGGGTTGCAGAGCAGATATGGAAGAGAAAGGTGGAAGAAGCTGAAGCAAGGAAAAAAAGAATCAAGAAGAGGCTGGAACGAGGAGGAGACATTGGTAGTGGTGGGGCGGTGGCAGTATGGCAGAAAATCACATGGAGAAAGGTCTCCGTGTCATAAGAGATACGCTGCTGTGAGGTTGGACAGTGCGCAACCTCCACCTCGCCATGCTTTGTTTATATACAAAATGCCCTTTTCTAGGCAAGTACAAGGCCCTTTTTCTGAGTAAATGACAGCCTTTTTTTTTTTTTTTTTTAATAAGTAACATACAGCCCATTTGTCTAATGCTTTTCCTTCAGCTCAGAAAAAAAAAAAATATATATATATATTATATATATAGCTTTTCCTTCGACTTCACCTTCGAGTTTATTACCACTATTTCAGATTGTTAAAGTTTACAATCAACTTTGCGCCTTTTTCAATTGAAACCCATGTAAATTTCTACGAGAAATTCAGAAGAGTAGGACTTCAATTTCTTTCGCTTTTAATTTTAGTACGAGAGTCTTTAATCTTATAGATTCACAAGATATTGAGAATGCAGAATTCGACAATCACCAACACCTTTCATCAAAGAATTAAGTTATAGGAAATGCTAGCATGAACAAATAACAATAATGCTAACATTAAAAACAACTATTGTTTGACGTGTTTCTAAGTACATTAAAAAAAAAAAAAAAACCGAAAGCTATATAGATAGAATATTGCCATCTCATGCGGTGGTGGGGCCGAGGATCCCCACCCCGAGCCTCCACCGGCGACTCTAGGAGAGAGAAGCCGGTCCTCTGAGCACAAGTGGAGGGGAGGGAATCCTCGATCCACTTCTGCATCTACACCCTTTGGCAGGGCTTAATGGACATCACACTCGTCTACTCCACAAGAGGTGAGTTAAAAATAGGGACGAGGTTGGGTGTCATTGCGAATTTTGTATTTGTGCAGGGAACTGTGGGGCCCCGGGCACTTCTTTATTCTCATGTCAAGGGGAAAAAGCTTTGCCCTAGTTGCAAAAGTCCTTGTAAATCATTGAAGAGGGGAGGTTGTCGGCCGCACGTGGCACCGACGAAGCAATGCCTTTAGCCCATGGAATTGCAAGTTTTTTGTTTCTCCATTATTTTGTTGCGAGTATAATAGGAAATTTTCACCTGTTCCCTGTAATAAACTTGAGGGGATGGTATCGAAAAGTGGGAGATCAAAATAGAGCAAAGACCCAAGCAATAAAATTCCACCTAGCTATCAGTAGGTTAAGAGATTTTAAATTGTCTAAGAATATATACCAAGAAGAACAATTTTACAAAGTTTATAAAATTTTAAAACGCAAGAAGATTTATGTTGAGTGCCGAGTACGTGAATTGACATAAAGATCTGCGTGATCTGATTGGCAGGGCCTCATCGACATAATGAAAACTGCTACAAATGAGCAGCTGTGTTTTTTTTTTTTTTTGTCTTTAGTTACCAGGGAGGCATAGGTCCCCACTCGGCATTCTTTCAATACCTTTTCAAATCCGAATATATTAAAAAAAAAAAAAAAAAGTCAAAAGTCAAAACCCATAATTCGAATCAGAAAAATACCAAAGCAAAACGCGTACTCCAACTAAGCGCCCATAATTTGAGGCATATAATTCATAGCATTCATGTGTAATACAGTTGGGTGAAGAGCAAAAGAGTCACTTGTGTCATTTTTTTATTAAGCTAGAAAAAAATCTCATTAACGTGCCAGTATCATGTCCTGCATATGCTTAGACGTATCTTTATAACATATAACCTGGCAAACAATAGTAATCATCTCTAAGGAAACAACAGGCCAAGGATGGGGCCGCCCGGTGTGGCTTTGGTTTCTCAGATCTTAGGATCCCGGTTGTGACTTTGTTTGGGTTTGTACGGGCCTCGTGCTAAGTACGTCGCACTGTCATTAGCAGATTAATATTTAATATTTGTAGTTTGTACCAACTTAAATGTGTGTTTGTTTGTAAAATTTTAGAGAGGTTAAAATTTTAAGATATTGAATTTGGTGAAAAAGTGAAGATAGAGATAATTTTTAATATTTATTATAATAAAAAATAATAATTTAATAAAAAAATTATATTATAATTTTTTAATGTGTTAAAATTTTAAAAAATGTAAAATTTTGATGTGCAATGTACCCTTTGGACAGAACTCTTTCTCGTCCCATTAGGATTGTCCAGTCAAATTGGACTAGTTTGTATGGGCCGTGTAATGAAAGTTGAACGAAATGCTATTCAATTCAGTCCAATGATTTCTTATTTTTGTTTCAGAATATAGATTTATGGTGGGTTTATTTCGAACTTCATCAAATGGTGTCAGCCCTTTTTTTAGCTTCTGATGACGAATAACAGATTGACGCTAAGAACTCCATGGAGGGCGAACAAAGAGTGCAGGCCATACGACGAATTGCCTAACAAGCCCAGAAGCCATCATTACGGAGCCTGGAATAACAAGTTGACTGCAAGTTCGAGCAACATGCATTCAAAGAGATGAGCATTAGGCTTAATGCATTTGGATTTTACATAGACAAGAAACAGGTCAAGAAACGAGATTAGAAATCTAGCTCGTGACCAACCTTTTGGACCTTGTTGGTAATTCTCACAAGACCTCTATGTGGAATATTTTAAGAGCAAGGGAGGCGAGAAAACAACCCTGAAATGTAAGGTAATTAAGAATCGGAAAAAAAAATGCAAACATGGGGTACATAGAAATTGCAAAAAAAAAGTTCGTTTGATGAAATGCCGTTTGGATCTTCACAGATTCCATTTAAGGATGCGTATAAAGATGCGAATGCAAAACTCTCACCAAACTCTGTGATGTCAATAAATTCTGTCCTTGCAAGCCGGGAGTCTGATAGTCTTTTACTAAGGATACTGATTCATCTTTATAAGTGATGTCAATAAATTCTGTACTTGTATCCTCCAGTGTCAAAACCTTTAACATCTAATCCAAAAGTATCCTCCCTAAACAAATTCGTCTGGAGGTGCTTCTTCTGGAATCTGGGGTAAATAAAAGAACAAAATCAGTGAAACAATCACAGACTCTTCAAATCAACTCTTTAACTGCAAAAACAATCAATTGAATATGTAATATAAGGACCAAATGAAACTTGCTTTTATAGGCAGCAAAAAGCTGTTCTAATTACTTCGCAAGGAATTCTTTACTACTCTAAGCTATTATAATAATTCTTTCGTGAAAATGCAGTCCTTCATCCTTAAAGTGGCCAGAACCAGTTTCTCATACGCATTCTGTTTAGAATGACGTAAACCATATCTGTTTGCAAGTCATGCTTACACAGTGTTTGGATGTAAAATTTTAATAAAATTTTGTGTTGGTGTTAAAAAAGAGGTGTATTGGAATTGGTGAATGAGAGATAAAAGTAAAAGTAAAATTTTGATGTGTGTTTGTAAAGGTAAAATTTTATTAAAATTTTGTTAAAATTTTTTATACACAAACGCTATGTTACAGTATATAGCCCACATTTTAGCCTTTTACCTCTCCGGGATTCCATTTCTCTTTTAACCAAATGCTCAAGTTCCCAGAAACATGCACCATTTGTAAGTTAGTCCTGCAGAAATTCGAAGAGAAGCCAATGACAAACATCAGTATATGACAGTCTTGTTAAATTAAATGACAAATTGCTATCACTTGCGAACTCTTCTGAGAGAAATGCGATAAATAAGACTGATACCAGATGAGTTACAGATGCCAAATACTATGACACATGGAATAAAAGAAAGTGGGTCAAGGTAGTGTGGAAAGACAATTAGATTCGGGATTTGATTTGGTCTTATAGTGCGGATAAACATAGCACAAAGCCCTCAAGTCAATAAATTTCAAGCCAATCCAAGTAATGTTTGATTCAAGCCGATGTCGTGCAAAGTTAACAAGTACAATAAGAGTTCCAGAAGCATCACTTCAGAAATTAGTGGTTTAGACTAGAGGTTCTATCATTTGGCATTCATACCTGTTGATTAAGTTGAAGTATTACCCAAAAAAGTGTAATAATTCAAAAGGAAAACAGACAGGCTATAACTAATTCTAGTTGCTTGAAACACAATCCATAAACTCGGATCATTTGAGTTGAACTTAAGTTTCTGACTTAATAAGAATTACTTCCGTTGGCTTACAAATATAAAAGTAGTTTCTCCTTGAACTTACATCAACTGAACATCTGTGCTCTCTGATCCAGTGACATGAAAGTTGGGCCCATTGGAAATGATAGATGAGTTGTTACTAGTTGAACTTGAAATCTGTGCAGGTCCTGTTGGAGAAGAAAATGTGTTACTTCTAGAATTAATGTCACCACTGTTACTGAAGCCTGCAACGTTGGATGTAAATGAACTTCCAGGTGTCTGAGAAGGCATTTGGCTTGTAACTGCACCTACCATAATGAATCATCAGAAGCAACAAAAAACAACTACGCGGGTAATGCAGGAAAGAAAACCTTTCACTATTATACCTTCACTTCTATATTGGAAATTGTTCATCCCAAATGTACTTGATGTCAGGCTAGAATTTGGGTTTGGATTTAGTTGCCTAAGAGCATTGTTAGATGGGGTAGAGGGCCTGAGACAATTTGATCAACAGTTTTTTAAGATCCCAAGGGAAATGAAAGAAAAGGGATTTCCAGACATCTGTATAGCCCTTTAGTAATGTCAGTAATCAAAACTAGCTCTATAAATCAAAGAAAAGTATGGTTTCTGAGTAACAAAGTAAAGCTAGATATAGGTTGCTCTTACCTAATTCCAACACCCATATTTTGTGATGCACCTAGTTGACTAAAGCTTGAGACCGAAGGAGGTGCACTATTGTGAGCAGTCAGCGGGACTGCACTTGGTCTGGCCCCAGAAGATGGGATTTGGTTAGCAGGGGTAGAGTTTGGTACAACTGCATACAGCTTATTGAGAAGGTTATCAAACTCAACTAATTTTGAATTGAGTAAGTTCCTCTCTCTCTCAATCTGTAGAAAGCATAATAGTTTGGTCAGCAAAGAAAGTTCCAGATAGAGCACAACCACAATTTAACAGTAAATCAACATTTGAGAGCGCCAAGAAGCATGCACATGTGAATCCATCAATTTAACAACCATAAAAGTTAATGCATCATGAGAATGCTTATAAACATGCACATGCAGAAGAGAAGAATGTTTGTATCTCAGGTGTTCTCACTATTGACTGAAAGCTCAATCCACGCCTAGCATCATCGTATGCTGCTGTCCGCAATTCTTCATAGCTAACATCACCAACAATGTCACAAGGTGCACTACAAACAAAAGAATTCCAACCTTAGGCTGCAGTTGGCTTGTCGTCATCATCAAGAAAGAATCAGAATGCAGTGGTCTTGATTGTAGTTCAAAGAAATATGTCAACAGAAAACAATTCCCTATTCACCTGAGCGGTTGGCCTAGTGGTCTAAGCTTGGGACTTTGGAATTTGCTTCTTCCTAGGTCTCAAGTTCAAAACCTCTCAAGTGTTACCAGTCCTTCAGGACCTATGGCTCGGTAATTGCCTGATTTGTATGGAACGAGGGGACTACACAAGCTCAGGAGATTAGCCAGACGAAGTTCCAGATACCCTCGGCATCCAAAAAGAATTCTGACCACCAGTGTCTTTTCTTTTCTTTCCCCATTCCCAATCGCCAAGGCAACTGGCTTTACTACTGAAATCTACACCAGTACTATGATAATGTTTATTATTTTCGTTCAAAAGTTTGATAACAGTTGTACCTCCAGCCCTCTTAGCTGCTTGTAGTAAAAAGCAGATGCTCTATGGAAGTTCATGCCTGCTTATCCCAGCTGTATATTTATTTAACTGCTGGTGATTAAAGAATGGTTGCAGGTTCAGCACCTCGTTAATCCCCATAACCACAATAGTAGATCTCCCGGGTTCCTAAGACTACCCCAACAAAAAATCATCTGGGATACCAATTCTCCAAAACTCATTGACAATGTTCCCCATTAAATTTGAACAAGAAGACTTTTGGAGCAGCGACTGTGCTTGATCTGGTTAGTGAGACATACTCTTTCGAATGACTGTAGCACGTGAGCTTCCAAAGTGGTCTTTCACACTCGAAGTCTTCAACTATTTGGCGTCTGCATGCCTCAGGGTCTGTGCACCTTCAAGCAAATCAATTCATATAAGATCAGGTAAACAGTTAATAGTCAAGATATAGACCTAATGCAACACTACAGAGCTGCATACCGAGAAAAGCACAAGCTGTGAACAAGTACTTACTTATGATTGGTAGCTTGAGTCTGATTATCAGGTAGCTGTGAGGCCCCACCAGTAGGCGTGGAGGTGGAACGAGTCCATGTGTTTTGAGAAAGCTGATCCACAAGTAGAACATTGTCAACAAGCACAAAATGACCTATCTATATTATTGCTAAGGTGATGTTTGGATACTAAAGATTTTCAACTTTTTTAGAAAAAAATTTCAAAAACTCACAATTTTTACATCCAAACATCAAAATCTCAAAATTTTTACACAAATTCCAACATCTTTTCACACCAACTTCAATATTTTTTTATTATAAAAAAACTACATCAAATATTCTCTCTCCTTACTTTTTAACAAATCCATTAATTTTTCATTAAAAAAATCCATCAAATCTTCTCTCACCTTACTTTTTAACAAACTCCAATAAAAATCATTTTACAATCAAACATTCTTCAACTTTTTCACCAACCTTTTTACAAGCCCCCATAAAAAGTCAAACTCAAAAATTTTCTCCTAAAAACTCAATACTCTTCAAAATTTTGCTTGCCAAACATCACCTGAAACTAGATGTGCTGAGATGACGCCATTTCTTCCTAAAGTCGAGAATGGTGGGATGATAATACAACATTACTTATTGAGGTTGAGAACCAATTCTTCATTCAACATTTAGTAAAGGGAAGAGGAGTTCTCATATTAAGTGTGAGGCTAAGGAACAATTCCTTCGACATCAAAGTTGTACAAATAACACTGTTCTTTTGGCATGGGTACAATTTATAAAGGGAAAGAACCTTAGATTGGTTCAGTTTGGATCCAAAATCTGTGGCTCCTTTTGACTGAGAGCTGTTCTGAACACCAAAACCAAAAGGATTGGGCTTCTGCTGTTGGTATGAGACAGTTTGTGCCCCAAATCCAAAAGCATTTGGCTTTTGCTGTTGATTTGAGCCAATTTGGGTCCCAAAAAAGCTAGCTTTCGGCTGCTGCTGAGTCACATGAAGATATCTACACCTTTCGCCAAATCGACAACTGAAATAGGCAAGGAAACAGATCAAAAATTGAAAATCAAAGAATTGTATTAGAAAAAAAGTCAACATCTACACAGAAGTTAAGATCTGGTGCATGATTCAAGTTTGTGGACACTAACAAGATGGGAGGAAAAAAGTGTAAAAGTGGATAGCTCTTACAAGGATAGCTTTGATGCCATTAACAATGATTTTGTTCACACCAATCTAAACTTCCCCAAAAGCCTATCATATCAGAAAACTCTGAACCACATCCATGAACTCGAATCAAACAATAACTTAAAGAAAAATCCATTACCTCTTGACATCTGGATCAAGAGATACTTTTATCGTTTTCATGTTCTTGTCAGAACTTGACCGCAATCGGAGCTGACATACACGTAACTCAACCTCAACCACAAACACAGAAATGGTGCGGAAAATAAAAAGGGAAAAGATCACAAAATCCTGAGAGCAAAATTATATTCCAGGTCCAGAGAACTGCAGGGTGTCTTCATCAGAAACCAATAAATTTACACCTCTCCTTACTCGATCTGACGAAAAATTCTGCCCAAAATGGCTATCCACCTGTATATTCCCCATGTAAATCACCCATCTAAGAACTTCACATTTCTATGCCCCTTGATAAGTTACACCACTTTACATTTCTACATTAAATTTGCCTACTTTGCCGGGTCACCACTTCACATCAAAAGTTTGATCTTAACCACTAACGTCCTCCAAATTTGACCTATCTGAGACGGATTTCTGGATAGTAGACCCCTCAAAAGACATTAACCGTTCCACACAAATCCTGACTTTATTTTGATGCGCTCCCTTATTAAAACATATACATTTTGGCTCACTTCAAGTGTGAAACAACTCCTGTTACACCTACACAAGCACTACGATGATGAATGGATTGAAGAAAGTATTCTTTATGCCACCGGATTGAAGGATGGTGTATGCCTGGGCGGGCAGGCACTGTTATACTTACCATTCAGGTCCAATTACGAGTTAAAATTTGCCTCCAGAAAAAATGGATTAACATTTAACAAGATAGAATGAACACACATTAAATACAGCATGGGTGCGGAGTACTCCAAAATCAAAATCGGCATCTTGGCCAGTTATTTTTAAAAAATAAAAAATAAAAAGGTTCCTTTGTCGATATACAGATATACAACCTACATACAAGGGGACCCATGAGCAGAACAGCGATCAGATTGATGATTGAGGGGAACACAGAGAGGGAGAAATTGAAGAAGAAGAAGATTCTAACCCAGTACACCAGAATAGGCTACCATACAGAAAGCTTTCTGAAGAAAGAAGAAGGCGATAGAAGAGTACTTACTGGCCACGCTGAAAGTTTCTGCAGGGTTCTTTCGTAAACTGCATCTTCTCCTCTCTTTCTTTCTCTTCTCTCCTCTGCTTTTCTCAGTCGAGAATTGTATATATGTACTCGGTTTTTGCGAATAAAATAGACCAGCGACTTACAATTGTATACCAGACAATGACTTTGAGTGTTAAAACTCTGAGAAGATTAAAATTGGTGAAGAGGTGAAGGGTTGATTTAAATTAATTTTTTATATTTATTATAGTAAAAGTTAATAATTAAATAAAAAGAGAAAAATTATATTATAATTATTTTATTTTGTTAAAATTTTAAGTTAGTAAATAAATATATCCTAAATTTAACGTAAAGTACGATTTTTTTGATAAATTTGTTTTGTTTTGAAAATATTTTTTATATTTATTTCTTTTAGAGTTAGTGTATTTTTTTTTAGATCAATGTAAAAAATTTGTTAAAAATTATTAGAATTTGTTAAAAATTGTTAAAATTCATAAAAAATTATTAATTATATAAAAAATATTAAAATTAATAAAAAATAATTGTAAAACATTTTTAAATTTTTTGAGATAAAACTAAACATGGCCATCCATTCTTAATTACATTTCCCAGTCTCAGTTTGACAGCGAAGAAGAATACATCGCCACGGGCTAAGAATAATATAAGAGAGTAACACCAATTATCAACAATTAAGTCCTTAACTAAGAGGATTAAAACAAAAAGTATTTTTTCAGAGTATATAATTTAAATAATAAAAATTAATTTAGGCAGAAGAGCAGGCGATAAAAACTTTTTTACGTGGGAAATATCTGCCACGTTGACATGTGTGTTATACATGACGCCATGTAGGCAGCCAATTTGAACAGTCATTGCTAGCCGCTAGGTTGTTGCCGCCAAGTTTCATTACAATGTTTTCACATCCCAAAATGGTGCCAGATGACATGACAAATTTTATAATGTGACAAACAAATCCGGGACCAAATTGGAGGAAATGTGAAAATTTCCTCACTTTCGTTCTAGGATATGAGTGGAAGTTGAAAATTATAATTATATGAGAAAGGAGGTCAAATGAAACTCTAACGTGATACAGTTAAAATACAGAATTACCTACGGATTCTTAGAGCATATGAATGATTAAAAGTTAAAACAACAGATTATTACATGTCACCTCGCTTGAAAAAAAAATCATGTCACCACAAAATTAAAATAGATTATGCTCTTGCGGAAAGTATTTACTCACGTGTCAGAGTGGATTTCATATAGTAAAAATAAAAGATGTGACACATGTAATTAGGATTATTCGTTGGTACTAGCACAGAGTACCGATAATTAGAACTGGGGATATAATGCGGTTTCACCACTCGCTATACGGTTCACCACCTTACTAACTTTTTTTTTTTTTAAACGAACAATGCTTTTCGTTTAAAGGGGTTTTAAAAAAATAAAATAAAACAAGCTCACTCGTTGTGAAGTTAGACTGTTATTAATGTATATTGTTTCCCTCCCTCCTCAATCCCTCGTAATCTCATACAGTCTCTCTTTCTTAGTGGTAACCGCCACACTGCTACCAGCCCAAATGAAATTGGCACCGGTGTCGATGCGACAGGAATAGCCACAGGCTACGACCATGCACAACCCTAGCTACTATTATTAATTTTTACTTTGTCTTATCTTTGAAAATCCTTTATAAAATTCTTAAGGGTTGGCTCAGTAGTTTAAATTTAAGATTTAGAAGTGTGGTTTCTTTTGATGTCTCAAATTTAAAACTTTTCATGTGTTATTAATTTGTCAAATCATTCAAATGCTTGTGATCCGATAATTACTCGCTTTATATAAATAAGGAGTTTGTATAAATTCAAAAGAGTAGTGTAGGCAAAACTCTAAAATAAATAATTAATTAAAATAATCACGTATAAAACATTGCTATTTAAATATGTTTTCTCTTTATATGTCACCCTATTGTGTTATAAAAAAAGGAAAATTCATATTTGTTGTCACTAAGTTTTATTTATTTTACGAATTAGTCAATAAATTTCATTTTTAAAAATTTTAAATTAATGAGATATGCCTCTGTTAACAAATTAGTCATTATGTCTGTTGGTCACTGACACCCAAAACACATTTAATTGATTTCACTTAATACTTAAATCAACTTATAACCTATATATCAATTTAGTTGTATGGATATCGTTATTGTGGAATCAAAAGTTTCAACTGTAACAAATATATATAGTGAACATTGTTTTCCCAGACTTAAATAGTTGCTTGTGACTTGGATAGTATTAAATCTGCATGCGGAGAGCTCCATGTACATTGTCCACGTGGACAATCTTTTTCATGGCTAATGCCTTTCTTTCTTATCATAATTGGTGCTCCTCTATAATTCATACCCTCGAGTTTTCCACCGGGTATAAAAACATTTAATTAAACTCCCAACATGCCTACACCGGGGAAAAAAAAAAGAAAATTTAAAATTTAGAAGATGTTCGATTTTTTTGTATTCTCAAAGATTTTTTTGAATCATGAGAATACACAAACTAAACATATTTTTTAACATAACCTTAAAAACAACTAAAACACGCATACCAATAAAATTAACATTACTTAAAAATTCTCAAAATACTAACTAACCGAACAACACTTTAATGTTTAGGTTTTATTGAGATTTTAATTTGTTTAAGTTTATAAAATTGACAAATTAATGTTGGAGTTTAACCACGTTTGTAAAATAACTTTAGTTATCACATTTTCATTTAGATCTAAAGTAATTGTTGACGGGATGGTAGGCTAAATGTTAATATATGAAATTCATAAATTAAATAAATAATATTAAACTGTAAAAAAATATTATAATTTTATTTATTTTTAAAACATCTATCATGTCATCTAACCATAAACTAACATATGATATGGCCATCAATTTGGTAAGAATTTTAGATAAAAATATGACGGAAGGTAATTTTTTAAGAGGATTTTCAAATTAATAGTAACTATTTAAAAGTTCAACAGTATAATACCACACAAACACCTCCTTATTTTAGTGCTAGGGTCGACTTCTTCTTGGACGGGTTTACTGGAAAACACGAAAAAAAACAAATGTCTCAGTAGTTAGTTTTGCAGAAGTCCCTCACTTCCCTTTTGGACAAAATAAGCTTCGTCGAGGTCAGCCCTCGAAGAAAAGAGGAGGAGGAGGAGGAGGACGATGAAAAACAAGAAGGAGATGGATTTTAATGGGAGATCTGTTACCTGTCATTCACCTGCGTTCATCAAATTGAAGTTGTTCCATTTGCAACTCATTGTCTTTACTCTCTTACTGGTAAAATCTCGAATCCCAGCTCTCATATCTGTGTCTGTCTCCGCCTCTCTCTCTCTCTCTTTCTCTCGCTCAAAACACACACGCGAAATCAACCCTCACTGGCAAGATATCCGTCTATCTGTACTTTGGAACTTTTCTGTTCATTCTTGGTTATAACTTGTCTATCTATCTATCCATGCTTTCAATTCGTTTTGTTGATTTTCTGTTTTGTTGTGTTCTGTCTTGATCCACTTAAAATTTTCCAATGAATCATATGATTTGGATGTCGGGGAACTTTGGCCGATTGCTTGGTTGATTGTCAATCAAATGTTACCCATGGCTTAGAGGGGAGAAGGCATGCGCTTGGTTGGGACCATGATCATACGGAAGATAAAGATTCCTTCCAATATTTTTATTTTTTTGGTTTTCGATGCTGTCGTGCATTGGAGGAAGATTGTGTGCGAAACTTCAGCTCTCCATGCTTACGAATTTTATGTTAGTTGAATATTTTTTTTTTCTACTGACCCGGGTGGGAAAAATCCACATGCTTTTATCATGTTTGCTTTCTCCTATTCGTGGATATGATCCTCTGAAGCATGATAGATAAAGGGTAATATTCAATATATTTCGAAGTATTTTGTATTCCTTATTTTCTTGGCTCTGATTGTTTTTTTTTTTTTTTGGTTTTCAGTACATGGACACAGGAAGTGTACTTTTTCGCTTGCTCAATCTTTAGTTTTTGTCATGTCTTTTCAAGGATAATGTTGGTTTTCTTCATACATCCATGGCTTGTCAAAGCGTGCTTTAAAGGAAACATATTTTTCTGTAATTTATTGACTCCTGAAGGGTGGATGTCGATACGTGCGTACCGCATTTTAACTTCCATCATTGGTATAATCTGGAGTGACACTGATATGCCGATCTACGTTGCAATGCGTACTAGTTCTTCGCAGCCAGGTCGCTTGGATCTACCCCTGGACCTCATAAAAGTGGCAGGTCATCGGTATTTTCTTTGTTTAATCTTAAGGAGAAGAGTAGATTCTGGAGTGAGGCTGTCATACGCGGAGGTACCTTCCCACTTTTTTATTGGAATTTCTACGCGTTCCCTCTTTTCATATTATGAGGTAATATCTCTTTGCTGTAACATGGTCTGCTAACATTCAGATTTTAATGATTTGGAATCTTTGAGCCCTGGTGAAATGGGTGCCCGCAATTACACCACGGCAGGTAGTTTCATGTCTCGCCTATATGTTTCTTGTGTCGCCTCTGTTTCTAAGTTTTTCATTCATGCCATCTTCATTTAGTATTCTGGTCAGTTGACCTTGTAAAATCATGTTGCATTGTGTCACTAGCAAGATGGTTATGTAGTTATCTTATCTTTGTCCTAGCAAAGATGGGAATGGAGAAACTGAAAAGAAAAAGGCAAGGCGAGAGGAAATTTCTGTTTGTGTGGTGTCTAAGAGTAGCCTTTTCTATTCCCCGACCAGCATTTTCATGTCCTTCAAGTATTAAAATAAAAAGAGGGGGGGGGAGCAAGGATGGATATAGGAATATTTGTTGGCCATAGATTAGGGAAGGGTCCTGGAAAGGATGCGACAATTTCTATGTCTCCCAATGTTTTATATGTTGAATTTAAATTTTGGGATTCTAGAAATGATGGGGGTTAAGGGTATTAATTGTCCCCTTTTTCCTTTGCTCCTCGCTTCGTGGTCTTCCTTTGTCTCCACTTTCTATTGAGTCGTCACCTGAGATTCCAAAAGATTATTTGATGGGAATTGGCAAGTTGTTTCCTTTAATAGTTTTTAAAGACAATTAGATCTCCTAAAACGATACTAAAGTAGCTCGACCAAATTTCACATATAGTGAATAGACTTTGAAACAAGTCATGGCTATATCAACAGTCAACATAACAATTTCTACAGAAGTACTGATAGGGTCCCCGGCCTAGGCCCTAACCAATGCCCAAACCCCTCACAAGTGAGAACTTGTGAATATATGCGGCAAGCACATGCCTCAAGGATGTTGCTTGATTGGCCGTCCCATTGAGTATTAATCATACTTCGAGCACTATTTTTGGTATTTTTGGATATATGAAAAGATAAATTAAGAGAAAGGATGAATGGTTGAGAAGGTGGATGATAGGAACTACGTGCCGAAGCTAGAACAAGCCGAGGCTAATCCTAACCAAGATAAGGGCTTTGTAAGCCTTTCCCCTGTGGAGTATACACTTCCGCACAGGCAAGTATTCACAGATAAGCAAGCCTAAGCCACCCAAGGATGACCTAGAATAGGGGTGTAAGTCCGGTCCGGCTACCTGCGGAGTTCAGTTCCGCAACCGGTTCCGGGAAGCTGAGGTCAACAGCTTCCAGGAACCGGAACCAGAGGTGGATTTGGAGTTTTCTTGGAGGCAGAAGTTTCCGCCGGTTAAGCGGAACACCGGTTCCGTCTGAGCCTCTCCTTCGACCCTCACTCCCTCAGCTCTCTTTCTCTCTGTTCGATAACTTTGTCTTCCATTACTCTCTCTCTCTCTCTCTCTTTCTCTGTCTCTGTGCTGAGCTCCGTCTTCTCCAGCGATGCAACGGTCAACCTTCTGTCCTCCACTGCTTCTCTCTCTTTGTATGTCTCTCTCTATCTCTCTGTCGCTCACTCTCTCTCTCTATGTCTCTTTCTTTCTCTCTAGTCTCTATCGATCTCTCTCTCTCTCCTATATCTTTCAATTAGGTTTTGGTCTTTTCTTTTCTGATGAGCCTTGGGTCGATTAGGAAAAAGTTCGGCTAGTAGGTTTATAGATGAAACATGCTATTCTATTAAGTTATTGTTACTTATAAAAAAAAAAAAAAATTATTTCTTGATAATTCAGGTATCTTTCAACTTGTGTTTATTGTCATTTCGTCATGAATACTTGGGTCTCGGATAGTGTTGTTGAGTACCTGCTTTTGTAAGAGAAAAGTGTGCACATCTAGAAGTGGCACTCCAAGTTGTTTATTTGTTTAATTTTTGGTTTTTGATTTCTCAATGATTTGTTTTTATGCTATGATATTTCCACTGGTTTGCTACTATGAGGATACGGTAGTTTATGAAATCTTGGGTGTGCATGTTCTTTGATGTCTTGAGTATTATGTTTATCATATGGAGTGAAATAGCTTGTTCTTATGAAATCTTGATTGTTGTTTTGCTGGTTATACTGAAGGAAATTTTAGGTTGGATGTTTGCTAACTTTGCTTGCTAAAAGAATAATGTGAATCTATATGTTTGATATATGTATATGCTATATGTGCATTCAAGTCTATATATGTTTGCTAAAAGAATAAAGAATAATAGGTTTGATATATGTATATGCAAGCATTATGTGAATCTGTTAGAAATTGTTGTGAATTTATTATGTGAATTGTAGGGTTAAGTTGGTAGAATGACTTGTCTTAGGGCTTTGCATTGTGTCTTTTTTTTTCATATGGATCATCAAATTCCAATTGCATCTTTCATGATTTGGTCGAGGGGTGTCTGTTGGTCACTGATGGTTGTAATATCGTCAAAAGTTTCAACTGTAACAAAGTGAACATAGACTTAAATAGTTGCTTGTGACTTGGATAGGCATGCGGAGAGCTCCATGTACATTGTCCACGTGGACAATCTTTTTCATGGCTAATGGCTATAATTCATACCCTCGAGTTTTCTATGTTCGCTCAAAGATGAATCATGAGAATACACAAACTAAACATATTTTTAACATAACCTTAAAAACAACTAAAACACGCATACCAATAAAATTAACATTACTTAAAAATTCTCAAAATACTAACTAACCGAACAACACTTTAATGTTTAGGTTTTATTGAGATTTTAATTTGTTTAAGTTTATAAAATTGACAAATTAATGTTGGAGTTTAACCACGTTTGTAAAATAACTTTAGTTATCACATTTTCATTTAGATCTAAAGTAATTGTTGACGGGATGGTAGGCTAAATGTTAATATATGAAATTCATAAATTAAATAAATAATATAAACTGTAAAAATATTATAATTTTTATTTATTTTTAAAACATCTATCATGTCATCTAACCATAAACTAACATATGATATGGCCATCAATTTGGTAAGAATTTTAGATAAAAATATGACGGAAGGTAATTTTTTAAGAGGATTTTCAAATTAATAGTAACTATTTAAAAGTTCAACAGTATAATACCACACAAACACCTCCTTATTTTAGTGCTAGGGTCGACTTCTTCTTGGACGGGTTTACTGTGTCTCAGTAGTTAGTTTTGCAGAAGTCCCTCACTTCCCTTTTGGACAAAATAAGCTTCGTCGAGGTCAGCCCTCGAAGAAAAGAGGAGGAGGAGGAGGAGGACGATGAAAAACAAGAAGGAGATGGATTTTAATGGGAGATCTGTTACCTGTCATTCACCTGCGTTCATCAAATTGAAGTTGTTCCATTTGCAACTCATTGTCTTTACTCTCTTACTGGTAAAATCTCGAATCCCAGCTCTCATATCTGTGTCTGTCTCCGCCTCTCTCTCTCTCTCTCTCGCTCAAAACACACACGCGAAATCAACCCTCACTGGCAAGATATCCGTCTATCTGTACTTTGGAACTTTTCTGTTCATTCTTGGTTATAACTTGTCTATCTATCTATCCATGCTTTCAATTCGTTTTGTTGATTTTCTGTTTTGTTGTGTTCTGTCTTGATCCACTTAAAATTTTCCAATGAATCATATGATTTGGATGTCGGGGAACTTTGGCCGATTGCTTGGTTGATTGTCAATCAAATGTTACCCATGGCTTAGAGGGGAGAAGGCATGCGCTTGGTTGGGACCATGATCATACGGAAGATAAAGATTCCTTCCAATATTTTTATTTTTTTGGTTTTCGATGCTGTCGTGCATTGGAGGAAGATTGTGTGCGAAACTTCAGCTCTCCATGCTTACGAATTTTATGTTAGTTGAATATTTTTTTTTTCTACTGACCCGGGTGGGAAAAATCCACATGCTTTTATCATGTTTGCTTTCTCCTATTCGTGGATATGATCCTCTGAAGCATGATAGATAAAGGGTAATATTCAATATATTTCGAAGTATTTTGTATTCCTTATTTTCTTGGCTCTGATTGTTTTTTTTTTTTTTTGGTTTTCAGTACATGGACACAGGAAGTGTACTTTTTCGCTTGCTCAATCTTTAGTTTTTGTCATGTCTTTTCAAGGATAATGTTGGTTTTCTTCATACATCCATGGCTTGTCAAAGCGTGCTTTAAAGGAAACATATTTTTCTGTAATTTATTGACTCCTGAAGGGTGGATGTCGATACGTGCGTACCGCATTTTAACTTCCATCATTGGTATAATCTGGAGTGACACTGATATGCCGATCTACGTTGCAATGCGTACTAGTTCTTCGCAGCCAGGTCGCTTGGATCTACCCCTGGACCTCATAAAAGTGGCAGGTCATCGGTATTTTCTTTGTTTAATCTTAAGGAGAAGAGTAGATTCTGGAGTGAGGCTGTCATACGCGGAGGTACCTTCCCACTTTTTTATTGGAATTTCTACGCGTTCCCTCTTTTCATATTATGAGGTAATATCTCTTTGCTGTAACATGGTCTGCTAACATTCAGATTTTAATGATTTGGAATCTTTGAGCCCTGGTGAAATGGGTGCCCGCAATTACACCACGGCAGGTAGTTTCATGTCTCGCCTATATGTTTCTTGTGTCGCCTCTGTTTCTAAGTTTTTCATTCATGCCATCTTCATTTAGTATTCTGGTCAGTTGACCTTGTAAAATCATGTTGCATTGTGTCACTAGCAAGATGGTTATGTAGTTATCTTATCTTTGTCCTAGCAAAGATGGGAATGGAGAAACTGAAAAGAAAAAGGCAAGGCGAGAGGAAATTTCTGTTTGTGTGGTGTCTAAGAGTAGCCTTTTCTATTCCCCGACCAGCATTTTCATGTCCTTCAAGTATTAAAATAAAAAGAGGGGGGGGGAGCAAGGATGGATATAGGAATATTTGTTGGCCATAGATTAGGGAAGGGTCCTGGAAAGGATGCGACAATTTCTATGTCTCCCAATGTTTTATATGTTGAATTTAAATTTTGGGATTCTAGAAATGATGGGGGTTAAGGGTATTAATTGTCCCCTTTTTCCTTTGCTCCTCGCTTCGTGGTCTTCCTTTGTCTCCACTTTCTATTGAGTCGTCACCTGAGATTCCAAAAGATTATTTGATGGGAATTGGCAAGTTGTTTCCTTTAATAGTTTTTAAAGACAATTAGATCTCCTAAAACGATACTAAAGTAGCTCGACCAAATTTCACATATAGTGAATAGACTTTGAAACAAGTCATGGCTATATCAACAGTCAACATAACAATTTCTACAGAAGTACTGATAGGGTCCCCGGCCTAGGCCCTAACCAATGCCCAAACCCCTCACAAGTGAGAACTTGTGAATATATGCGGCAAGCACATGCCTCAAGGATGTTGCTTGATTGGCCGTCCCATTGAAGTATTAATCATACTTCGAGCACTATTTTTGGTATTTTTGGATATATGAAAAGATAAATTAAGAGAAAGGATGAATGGTTGAGAAGGTGGATGATAGGAACTACGTGCCGAAGCTAGAACAAGCCGAGGCTAATCCTAACCAAGATAAGGGCTTTGTAAGCCTTTCCCCTGTGGAGTATACACTTCCGCACAGGCAAGTATTCACAGATAAGCAAGCCTAAGCCACCCAAGGATGACCTAGAACTAGGGGTGTAAGTCCGGTCCGGCTACCTGCGGAGTTCAGTTCCGCAACCGGTTCCGGGAAGCTGAGGTCAACAGCTTCCAGGAACCGGAACCAGAGGTGGATTTGGAGTTTTCTTGGAGGCAGAAGTTTCCGCCGGTTAAGCGGAACACCGGTTCCGTCTGAGCCTCTCCTTCGACCGCTGTTCGATAGGAACATTTCCAAAACTCTCACTCTAGCTCTCTCTCCTGTATCACGACATTACTCTCTATGTCTTCTCTGCAACGGTCAACCTTCTGTCCTCCACTGCTTCTCTCTCTTTGTATGTCTCTCTCTATCTCTCTGTCGCTCACTCTCTCTCTCTATGTCTCTTTCTTTCTCTCTAGTCTCTATCGATCTCTCTCTCTCTCCTATATCTTTCAATTAGGTTTTGGTCTTTTCTTTTCTGATGAGCCTTGGGTCGATTAGGAAAAAGTTCGGCTAGTAGGTTTATAGATGAAACATGCTATTCTATTAAGTTATTGTTACTTATAAAAAAAAAAAAAAAAAAATTATTGTCTTGATAATTCAGGTATCTTTCAACTTGTGTTTATTGTCATTTCGTCATGAATACTTGGGTCTCGGATAGTGTTGTTGAGTACCTGCTTTTGTAAGAGAAAAGTGTGCACATCTAGAAGTGGCACTCCAAGTTGTTTATTTGTTTAATTTTTGGTTTTTGATTTCTCAATGATTTGTTTTTATGCTATGATATTTCCACTGGTTTGCTACTATGAGGATACGGTAGTTTATGAAATCTTGGGTGTGCATGTTCTTTGATGTCTTGAGTATTATGTTTATCATATGGAGTGAAATAGCTTGTTCTTATGAAATCTTGATTGTTGTTTTGCTGGTTATACTGAAGGAAATTTTAGGTTGGATGTTTGCTAACTTTGCTTGCTAAAAGAATAATGTGAATCTATATGTTTGATATATGTATATGCTATATGTGCATTCAAGTCTATATATGTTTGCTAAAAGAATAAAGAATAATAGGTTTGATATATGTATATGCAAGCATTATGTGAATCTGTTAGAAATTGTTGTGAATTTATTATGTGAATTGTAGGGTTAAGTTGGTAGAATGACTTGTCTTAGGGCTTTGCATTGTGTCTTTTTTTTTCATATGGATCATCAAATTCCAATTGCATCTTCGCAATCAACAACCCCAAATTTACCTATCCTTGCCTGTACGACTACACCTACATTTGTATACTTCTTGTGTTCATTTATATAATTGAAATCTTTGTAATGAATAGAGAAATGTTCATATGAATTGTATATTTTAATTTTCTGATATATTAGAGATATTTGTATTTGTGAATTATGATGAATGAATAACATCTTTATTTTATTTTATTTTATTTATAAAAAAGGCTTAAATGGGCCAAAAACTATGGCCCAAAACATTATCGGAATTCCGCTATCCGCTTCCGCTAAGAGTCGGAGTCGGAAGCAGAAGCGGAATCCATTTTGGTCATCCGTTAGTTAGCGGACCGGATGTCGAAATGTTAAATTCCGCTTCCGACATGTTCGCTATTCACCCTTACCTAGAACTCGATAGGCGGAACAATGATAAGAGAAGACTAAAGCTCAGCAGATCCATGGCCAAGCTAAATACCCTTACACTTACCAATGAACCTGAATCGTTGTCAAGAGGTTGATTAAGTAACGAGAAACCCACGCCCGCTACAAGTAACCTTCCGCTCTTCAAAAACCTTCGGCTTCCTTGCCAAGGAATTGGCCCAAGGTACGAAATAACTATGTCCGTATTGAGAATCCTTTCCCAAGACAATGCACCTCTAGGGGAGAGACCATCACTTGCCCTCTAGTTTCCCTCACAAGGCAGAACCATGATCAAGTGAGAGTCTAGCATGAAAGAACCACGTTAATGCTAGCCTAAGGTTGGTGACAGGGGGCTACTTGCACCGAGAAAAGGGCACTGAGGCCAAAAGCTCCTGTGGAGACTATTCTTGAATATATTTGATTGGATGCCTTACAATGGTGCTATGGATGCCTTTCCTTGTAGCGAAATGCCTTACTTGCCACACAAAATTAAATCTCCCTAAATCAAGCAAATGCCAAAAGGAAAGATTATGAGAGGATCTTCCTTGGTGGCCAAACTTTGCCTAATTAGGAGCCAATCAATCAAAGATTGATTTGCCTTTATTTGACTCTAATGTGGCCGGCCATATACTTCCATATTGGGAGCAAATCTCAAATGCCACCTAAGCACAAAATCCTCCTAATTTCAATCAGGGATCAATCTTCTCAAAATGGAACCAAGATTGTTTCTTTAATTGACTCAAGCCGACATGGCAATGTTTTGACTTAAAAGCAAATAAAGATAACACCCATTAAATGGGGGATTCGGCCATATAGGGATGGAAGACCCTATATGGCATTGGATTGCCACCGGTGGTGGCCGCCGCAGTGCTCCTCCGTCGCCACTCTACCACCTTGTAGGGTGGTGACACCAAAATGTTCCCCGCAACGTGCTGATTCTTTTGAGCTAACTCGTCCATGTACTCCGCCATCTCGCCATGGTGCTACCGATTTCCGCTGCTTCCTCTTTCTTCAGTCCTGTCGCACTTCTTCTGGCATGGTTGGAGGCCATGTGGTGGTGCTATCAAAGTGGTCCTTCACTCCTTCTGAGTCAGCCCACATCATCTCCTCATAAGCCTTTCCTAGGCCATGCCGAGGCATGTTGCCTAGTTGGGCATTCTCTGGCGCTGGCAATGCCATGGGACGTGCCAATGCATTGCTGGATAGGCCATGGGATGTCATCGGCGTGTCAGAGGCACCTACAAACCTCATCTCGCCTAGGTCTTGAGTTGGGGTCTTGTCAAGTACATAGCTGTAGCAATTGTGTCGTTATTAGATGTCTTTGCTGCATGCTGTGATTGCACGGTGGGTATGCCAGCTCTACTTGGCTAAAAGATCCAATATGTCTAATAGCATACACATGCATAAACCTCAAGTATTGACACATTCTTTAACCTGTCCATGCTTAATTTTAAGGATGCTGAATGAGTTGTTTACCCTCACCTGGTGACAATTTGAAGTGGATAGTTCTTTAGTCAGGCATTTTGTATATGGTTTGCTTGTTTTCATATATATGAAGAAGAACCCACGTGTCACGTTCAGAGTTGGTGCTCCTGTATCTTCCTAAATGGCTTTAGAATTTTTTTTTGGGTGGTCTTGGTTTGTTAAACATGTTCGCTCCGCTGATAATTGGGTTTGAATGTATTATGGAAATTGTAACATTGAAATTAGACCGATTGATCAATGTTGAAATTGTGATCTGTTCGTTTTGGTTGATGCCTAATGAAATCTTTTCAAATAAAAACTGCAAAACTATGGGAGGGAATACTACCTCGCACGACTTGGCCAAAGCGACAGCACTGAGCACGACAGCGCAACTGCAATTCTTGGCCTTCTAGAGATCACAGTGCATAATTTCCCTGAATTACTTCAGGAAAAGGACCCTACTCAGTAATTTGGGGGTGTTGTGCAGGCCAGGGGCCCGGAGATGGCAGTTTTTTGCGTGGACGGTTTTGTGCAATTTTATATTCTGGTATATATGATGTAATTGGGACGTAATACCTTTTGCTTCCAATTTGTTAATTGTTAATGAATGCTTGCTTACAAAAAAAGAAAAAAATGGGAATGAAATGTGGATTTTCCTTTGTCTGTTTCCTTTATTGTTCCATAAGTGTGGTATCCTAACTTGGTAGGTAGAAACATGACATTTGAGCTCATATTCTCTGCTGGCCATTCATTTTCTCTGCTCGTTGTTGGATAAGTCATTGTATCCTTAGTTTGCAGTATTTTAACTATGTTCTGCTCAATTTCAACAAAGCTACTTCTGTTGCATCTTTTTGGAAGTGAGAAGTACCGAGTGATATTTTGTTTCTTGTATTTCAGGTAACATTGCAAACTACCTAAAGCTTTTTGAAGTTGATTCCATGTATCTTCCAGTCCCTGTGAATTTCATTTTTATTGGGTTTGAAGGGAAGGGAAATCAAGGTATATACATTTACTGTTTATTGCCTTCTTTCACAGTCTGAATTTTATTTTTCGGGGGATGGATGGATTCAATAATTGTTTCTCTCTGATTGGATTCCTTAGACTTCATGCTTCACCCTGAAGAACTCGAGCGATGGTTCACGAAAATTGATCATATCTTTGAACATACGCGAGTTCCACCCATTGGAGAAGACCTCATCCCATTTTACAAAATTAATGTAGATAAAGTGCAACGGCATCATCTTCCTGTTAACGGCCACATAAATTACAAGTAATGCTTCTTTGTATTTGTATCTGCTTGTTCATGTGAAAAGTGAGCTTGTCAGTATTCCTAGTCAGTAGTATTCTGTGTCATAGGAGCTTATAAACATTCATTATTACTTTTCGTTGAGGATCATAAATGTGTTTGTGCAGCTTCTCTGTTCATGCGATACAAATGGGCGAAAAGGTTACATCTATTTTTGAGCATGCTATCAGCGTTTTTTCCCGCAAGGACGATGTTTCTGTTAACAGGTAAATCATTTGGTAATTATCTTCTCCAATAGTAGGGAAAAATAAGGTGCCACTTTCGATATTTTGGGCTGCAATCTGATAATATATTTATTCCATAATCATATTCAAAAGTCTCATCTAATCTCTACTTACCCTGATGCAATCTGATAACTTGTTTCTGAATTTTTGGAAACAATTTTGTCACTCCTTACAGTTCTATAATTCCAGAATTTTCTTTTCTGGTATGAATCATTTGAAGCCCAGGGTTTTGGTTTTCTTATTTTTGCAGCGACTGAAATTTTACTAGGTGAATGTTTAAAGGATTTCCAATCCTTAAATGGATTTTGTTTTGTCATTGAGATTTGGGAATCTTATATCTTTGTTCCATGAGTCATATTGAATGTTCTTTGTAGTCTTCATTTTGTGATCAAAGGGATGTTTGTGTATGATGAGTTTCTTACATAGTCTTTTGTATTCAGTATGTTTTTTACTCACTGAAAGTTGAGCTTGTATGATTCATACGGGCCTTGTTTATCCAACTTTTATTGTTTTGGAGGCATTTAGTAATTCTCCTAGCTCATTGCTTACAGGGATGATGAGGGTGCTCTTTGGCAAGTTGATGTGGACATGATGGATGTTCTTTTCACTAGCCTTGTTGAATATCTCCAACTTGAAAATGCATATAATATTTTCATTTTGAATCCTAAGCACGATGTGAAAAGGGCTAAATATGGATACCGGTGAGTATGTTATCACAATTCTGTCTTCTATTTTACTAAGGCTTTCGTTGTTTTGGAGTAAAATATTTTTTGGTTTGTATTTCTGTGCACTAAAATTGTAGTAAAAAGAGATAGTTCTTGTGATCAAAGGAAAACTATACCAAATAGCAGAAAACTGTTGAACATAAACCATTTTCTTGCCCAAGCCTATGCCCTCACCTGACCTCTCTGTCTCCTCCACTCCTCATTGCCACCATCATCTCCCATATCCTCAACACCTACATTATGTACTATATGTCTCTTACATCCTCCTTTGTAATAAAAGATAATTCACTCGTTAATCAATGCTTTGGCACAGTCCACCCTGTTAGTAGGTTTGTCTGGAAGTATGTAATGTGTTGATGTTAAATTTTGTGAGCTTCTGTCATTATGTTCCATTTCTACGTTCCCCCCCCCCCGATGTCTTGATGTGTATGATAATGGGATGAACCTCGGTTTGTCATGGACCATACCTGTTAGTGGGTTTGTTTAGAAAGTATGTAATGCGTTCATGTTAAATTTTTGTTAGCTTCTGCCATTACCTTCCATTTTTACCTCTCTCGATGTTTTGAGCACAAGGCCTTGTCTTTGGATAGTTTGGGGGGATCTATGTTGCATTCTCTTTTTATATGGGCTAATTCGGTCTAAGGTTTTCCTTTTGAGGGTTTTCCAGATTTTCTAAGTTTTTTAGCTTGTATGCTCTAGTTGTTGTCAGTATAATCTCTTGTACTGTCAACTCTCTTTTGCTTTAATAAAGATTAACTTACTTATCAAAAAAAATTTCTACCTCTCTCTATTTTTTTTTAATGTATTAATGTGTATGATAATAAGGCCTGTTCCTCTTGTTAAGACATTCTGGCACTTCCTTGATGAATTCTGATGTTTGATGGTTTGGGTACTGGGTCATTCTTTCTTAAGTTTTATTTATGTTTTAATCTTATCTTGCATTTGGTTTAGTTTTGAATCTTTACTTCCTTTCTACAAATATATGGTGCAGGCGAGCTTTATCTCAGTCAGAAATTGACTTTCTTAAAGCGGTATTTCCTGTTTCTTCTTAGTCTTTTTGTTGGCATTTGTTTCCTTTGCCATCCTGGAATATGTGTTACTATTTTTCTGGTTCTTGTTGTTCGTTCTACTTTAAATGTTGTCCTAATCAGTATTCGAGATTTAATGTACTTTTAGCTGGGTAATACTTGCTCCAAACTTCTCCACTACATTCATTTATTATCAAATCTGCAATGATTGCATTTTTATATTACAGAACAAGAGTTTGCAAACGAAAATTCTCGAGTCTGGAAATGTTCCAGATACTGTTTTTGGTAAGACATTTTTCTTTTCTAATCCTCCCCCCCACGCCCTGGCAGCCCCCTGTGGTGACCAAATTTTAAATTTTAGTTGTCAGAAAACATTGGAAATTGCTAGTCATTTAATAGTGAATGTTTCTTCATATGGCTAAATATCAAATCATTCGCAGCTCTTGATAAGATCAAGAGACCTTTGTACGAGAAGCATCCAATGACAAAATTTTCCTGGACAGTAACGGAAGATACGGACACGGTTAGTGTACTTTTTGCTTTAACTGTTAAAAGTAGTGAATCTTAATGTAATTTTTATTTGTGAGAAGTGCTGTCCTTTTGTTATTGCTCTTTGTTATCAGAAACTGTGATTTACTTTGAGGTGGAAAGATGATCGTATTTTTCGAAAGGGAGTGACCTATGATACTTTTCTTTTTGACTTACGAAAAAGAGTGAGACTTTGGGCTCGTTTGGTTGTCCTGTTAATATATCACTTGTTAGCCCCCAAAGCATATAAAAGTTTTAAGATTCAATTCTATTTGGATGTCTTGTTTGTCAAAATTTCCTGGTGAAATTACTTTCGGTGATATAAATCCTTGAAAGGTTTTCAGTCATAAACTTTATGAAATTTTTATTGATGTTTAGAGCCTCCCTGTTTTTGATATAATTAACAGGACAACCAAACGAGCCCAAAGTCTCACTCTTTTTCGTAAGTCAAAAAGAAAAGTATCATAGGTCACTCCCTTTCGAAAAATACGATCATCTTTCCACCTCAAAGTAAATCACAGTTTCTGATAACAAAGAGCAATAACAAAAGGACAGCACTTCTCACAAATAAAAATTACATTAAGATTCACTACTTTTAACAGTTAAAGCAAAAAGTACACTAACCGTGTCCGTATCTTCCGTTACTGTCCAGGAAAATTTTGTCATTGGATGCTTCTCGTACAAAGGTCTCTTGATCTTATCAAGAGCTGCGAATGATTTGATATTTAGCCATATGAAGAAACATTCACTATTAAATGACTAGCAATTTCCAATGTTTTCTGACAACTAAAATTTAAAATTTGGTCACCACAGGGGGCTGCCAGGGCGTGGGGGGGAGGATTAGAAAAGAAAAATGTCTTACCAAAAACAGTATCTGGAACATTTCCAGACTCGAGAATTTTCGTTTGCAAACTCTTGTTCTGTAATATAAAAATGCAATCATTGCAGATTTGATAATAAATGAATGTAGTGGAGAAGTTTGGAGCAAGTATTACCCAGCTAAAAGTACATTAAATCTCGAATACTGATTAGGACAACATTTAAAGTAGAACGAACAACAAGAACCAGAAAAATAGTAACACATATTCCAGGATGGCAAAGGAAACAAATGCCAACAAAAAGACTAAGAAGAAACAGGAAATACCGCTTTAAGAAAGTCAATTTCTGACTGAGATAAAGCTCGCCTGCACCATATATTTGTAGAAAGGAAGTAAAGATTCAAAACTAAACCAAATGCAAGATAAGATTAAAACATAAATAAAACTTAAGAAAGAATGACCCAGTACCCAAACCATCAAACATCAGAATTCATCAAGGAAGTGCCAGAATGTCTTAACAAGAGGAACAGGCCTTATTATCATACACATTAATACATTAAAAAAAAATAGAGAGAGGTAGAAATTTTTTTTGATAAGTAAGTTAATCTTTATTAAAGCAAAAGAGAGTTGACAGTACAAGAGATTATACTGACAACAACTAGAGCATACAAGCTAAAAAACTTAGAAAATCTGGAAAACCCTCAAAAGGAAAACCTTAGACCGAATTAGCCCATATAAAAAGAGAATGCAACATAGATCCCCCCAAACTATCCAAAGACAAGGCCTTGTGCTCAAAACATCGAGAGAGGTAAAAATGGAAGGTAATGGCAGAAGCTAACAAAAATTTAACATGAACGCATTACATACTTTCTAAACAAACCCACTAACAGGTATGGTCCATGACAAACCGAGGTTCATCCCATTATCATACACATCAAGACATCGGGGGGGGGGGAACGTAGAAATGGAACATAATGACAGAAGCTCACAAAATTTAACATCAACACATTACATACTTCCAGACAAACCTACTAACAGGGTGGACTGTGCCAAAGCATTGATTAACGAGTGAATTATCTTTTATTACAAAGGAGGATGTAAGAGACATATAGTACATAATGTAGGTGTTGAGGATATGGGAGATGATGGTGGCAATGAGGAGTGGAGGAGACAGAGAGGTCAGGTGAGGGCATAGGCTTGGGCAAGAAAATGGTTTATGTTCAACAGTTTTCTGCTATTTGGTATAGTTTTCCTTTGATCACAAGAACTATCTCTTTTTACTACAATTTTAGTGCACAGAAATACAAACCAAAAAATATTTTACTCCAAAACAACGAAAGCCTTAGTAAAATAGAAGACAGAATTGTGATAACATACTCACCGGTATCCATATTTAGCCCTTTTCACATCGTGCTTAGGATTCAAAATGAAAATATTATATGCATTTTCAAGTTGGAGATATTCAACAAGGCTAGTGAAAAGAACATCCATCATGTCCACATCAACTTGCCAAAGAGCACCCTCATCATCCCTGTAAGCAATGAGCTAGGAGAATTACTAAATGCCTCCAAAACAATAAAAGTTGGATAAACAAGGCCCGTATGAATCATACAAGCTCAACTTTCAGTGAGTAAAAAACATACTGAATACAAAAGACTATGTAAGAAACTCATCATACACAAACATCCCTTTGATCACAAAATGAAGACTACAAAGAACATTCAATATGACTCATGGAACAAAGATATAAGATTCCCAAATCTCAATGACAAAACAAAATCCATTTAAGGATTGGAAATCCTTTAAACATTCACCTAGTAAAATTTCAGTCGCTGCAAAAATAAGAAAACCAAAACCCTGGGCTTCAAATGATTCATACCAGAAAAGAAAATTCTGGAATTATAGAACTGTAAGGAGTGACAAAATTGTTTCCAAAAATTCAGAAACAAGTTATCAGATTGCATCAGGGTAAGTAGAGATTAGATGAGACTTTTGAATATGATTATGGAATAAATATATTATCAGATTGCAGCCCAAAATATCGAAAGTGGCACCTTATTTTTCCCTACTATTGGAGAAGATAATTACCAAATGATTTACCTGTTAACAGAAACATCGTCCTTGCGGGAAAAAACGCTGATAGCATGCTCAAAAATAGATGTAACCTTTTCGCCCATTTGTATCGCATGAACAGAGAAGCTGCACAAACACATTTATGATCCTCAACGAAAAGTAATAATGAATGTTTATAAGCTCCTATGACACAGAATACTACTGACTAGGAATACTGACAAGCTCACTTTTCACATGAACAAGCAGATACAAATACAAAGAAGCATTACTTGTAATTTATGTGGCCGTTAACAGGAAGATGATGCCGTTGCACTTTATCTACATTAATTTTGTAAAATGGGATGAGGTCTTCTCCAATGGGTGGAACTCGCGTATGTTCAAAGATATGATCAATTTTCGTGAACCATCGCTCGAGTTCTTCAGGGTGAAGCATGAAGTCTAAGGAATCCAATCAGAGAGAAACAATTATTGAATCCATCCATCCCCCGAAAAATAAAATTCAGACTGTGAAAGAAGGCAATAAACAGTAAATGTATATACCTTGATTTCCCTTCCCTTCAAACCCAATAAAAATGAAATTCACAGGGACTGGAAGATACATGGAATCAACTTCAAAAAGCTTTAGGTAGTTTGCAATGTTACCTGAAATACAAGAAACAAAATATCACTCGGTACTTCTCACTTCCAAAAAGATGCAACAGAAGTAGCTTTGTTGAAATTGAGCAGAACATAGTTAAAATACTGCAAACTAAGGATACAATGACTTATCCAACAACGAGCAGAGAAAATGAATGGCCAGCAGAGAATATGAGCTCAAATGTCATGTTTCTACCTACCAAGTTAGGATACCACACTTATGGAACAATAAAGGAAACAGACAAAGGAAAATCCACATTTCATTCCCATTTTTTTCTTTTTTTGTAAGCAAGCATTCATTAACAATTAACAAATTGGAAGCAAAAGGTATTACGTCCCAATTACATCATATATACCAGAATATAAAATTGCACAAAACCGTCCACGCAAAAAACTGCCATCTCCGGGCCCCTGGCCTGCACAACACCCCCAAATTACTGAGTAGGGTCCTTTTCCTGAAGTAATTCAGGGAAATTATGCACTGTGATCTCTAGAAGGCCAAGAATTGCAGTTGCGCTGTCGTGCTCAGTGCTGTCGCTTTGGCCAAGTCGTGCGAGGTAGTATTCCCTCCCATAGTTTTGCAGTTTTTATTTGAAAAGATTTCATTAGGCATCAACCAAAACGAACAGATCACAATTTCAACATTGATCAATCGGTCTAATTTCAATGTTACAATTTCCATAATACATTCAAACCCAATTATCAGCGGAGCGAACATGTTTAACAAACCAAGACCACCCAAAAAAAAATTCTAAAGCCATTTAGGAAGATACAGGAGCACCAACTCTGAACGTGACACGTGGGTTCTTCTTCATATATATGAAAACAAGCAAACCATATACAAAATGCCTGACTAAAGAACTATCCACTTCAAATTGTCACCAGGTGAGGGTAAACAACTCATTCAGCATCCTTAAAATTAAGCATGGACAGGTTAAAGAATGTGTCAATACTTGAGGTTTATGCATGTGTATGCTATTAGACATATTGGATCTTTTAGCCAAGTAGAGCTGGCATACCCACCGTGCAATCACAGCATGCAGCAAAGACATCTAATAACGACACAATTGCTACAGCTATGTACTTGACAAGACCCCAACTCAAGACCTAGGCGAGATGAGGTTTGTAGGTGCCTCTGACACGCCGATGACATCCCATGGCCTATCCAGCAATGCATTGGCACGTCCCATGGCATTGCCAGCGCCAGAGAATGCCAACTAGGCAACATGCCTCGGCATGGCCTAGGAAAGGCTTATGAGGAGATGATGTGGGCTGACTCAGAAGGAGTGAAGGACCACTTTGATAGCACCACCACATGGCCTCCAACCACGGTGGTGCCAGAAGAAGTGCATGGGGAGATTGTCTCAGGAGGTTCCTGTGAAGGAATCGAGGAACGACCACCGGAAGCAGCGGTGGAGCATGGCGGAGCACATGGACGAGTTAGCTCAAAAGAATCAGCACGTTGCGGGGAACATTTTGGTGTCACCACCCTACAAGGTGGTAGAGTGGCGACGGAGGAGCACTGCGGCGGCCACCACCGGTGGCAATCCAATGCCATATAGGGTCTTCCATCCCTATATGGCCGAATCCCCCATTTAATGGGTGTTATCTTTATTTGCTTTTAAGTCAAAACATTGCCATGTCGGCTTGAGTCAATTAAAGAAACAATCTTGGTCCATTTTGAGAAAGATTGATCCCTGATTGAAATTAGGAGGATTTTGTGCAGGTGGCATTTGAGATTTGCTCCCAATATGGAAGTATATGGCCGGCCACATTAGAGTCAAATAAGGGCAATCAATCTTTGATTGATTGGCTCCTAATTAGGCAAAGTTTTGGCCACCAAGGAAGATCCTCTCATAATCTTTCCTTTTGGCATTTGCTTGATTTAGGGAGATTTAATTTTGTGTGGCAAGTAAGGCATTTCGCTACAAGGAAAGGCATCCATAGCACCATTGTAAGGCATCCAATCAAATATATTCAAGAATAGTCTCCAAGGAGCTTTTGGCCTCAGTGCCCTTTTCTCGGTGCAAGTAGCCCCCTGTCACCAACCTTAGGCTAGCATTAACGTGGTTCTTTCATGCTAGACTCTCACTTGATCATGGTTCTGCCTTGTGAGGGAAACTAGAGGGCAAGTGATGGTCTCTCCCCTAGAGGTGCATTGTCTTGGGAAAGGATTCTCAATACGGACATAGTTATTTCGTACCTTGGGCCAATTCCTTGGCAAGGAAGCCGAAGGTTTTTGAAGAGCGGAAGGTTACTTGTAGCGGGCGTGGGTTTCTCGTTACTTAATCAACCTCTTGACAACGATTCAGGTTCATTGGTAAGTGTAAGGGTATTTAGCTTGGCCATGGATCTGCTGAGCTTTAGTCTTCTCTTATCATTGTTCCGCCTATCGAGTTCTAGGTAAGGGTGAATAGCGAACATGTCGGAAGCGGAATTTAACATTTCGACATCCGGTCCGCTAACTAACGGATGACCAAAATGGATTCTGCTTCCGACTTCCGACTCTTAGCGGAAGCGGAAGCGGATAGCGGAATTCCGATAATGTTTTGGGCCATATTTTTTTGGCCCATTTAAGCCTTTTTTATAAATAAAATAAAATAAAATAAAGATGTTATTCATTCATCATAATTCACAAATACAAATATCTCTAATATATCAGAAAATTAAAATATACAATTCATATGAACATTTCTCTATTCATTACAAAGATTTCAATTATATAAATGAACACAAGAAGTATACAAATGTAGGTGTAGTCGTACAGGCAAGGATAGGTAAATTTGGGGTTGTTGATTGCGAAGATGCAATTGGAATTTGATGATCCATATGAAAAAAAAAGACACAATGCAAAGCCCTAAGACAAGTCATTCTACCAACTTAACCCTACAATTCACATAATAAATTCACAACAATTTCTAACAGATTCACATAATGCTTGCATATACATATATCAAACCTATTATTCTTTATTCTTTTAGCAAACATATATAGACTTGAATGCACATATAGCATATACATATATCAAACATATAGATTCACATTATTCTTTTAGCAAGCAAAGTTAGCAAACATCCAACCTAAAATTTCCTTCAGTATAACCAGCAAAACAACAATCAAGATTTCATAAGAACAAGCTATTTCACTCCATATGATAAACATAATACTCAAGACATCAAAGAACATGCACACCCAAGATTTCATAAACTACCGTATCCTCATAGTAGCAAACCAGTGGAAATATCATAGCATAAAAACAAATCATTGAGAAATCAAAAACCAAAAATTAAACAAATAAACAACTTGGAGTGCCACTTCTAGATGTGCACACTTTTCTCTTACAAAAGCAGGTACTCAACAACACTATCCGAGACCCAAGTATTCATGACGAAATGACAATAAACACAAGTTGAAAGATACCTGAATTATCAAGACAATAATTTTTTTTTTTTTTTTTTTATAAGTAACAATAACTTAATAGAATAGCATGTTTCATCTATAAACCTACTAGCCGAACTTTTTCCTAATCGACCCAAGGCTCATCAGAAAAGAAAAGACCAAAACCTAATTGAAAGATATAGGAGAGAGAGAGAGATCGATAGAGACTAGAGAGAAAGAAAGAGACATAGAGAGAGAGAGTGAGCGACAGAGAGATAGAGAGAGACATACAAAGAGAGAGAAGCAGTGGAGGACAGAAGGTTGACCGTTGCATCGCTGGAGAAGACGGAGCTCAGCACAGAGACAGAGAGAAGAGAAGAGAGAGAGAGAGAGAGAGAGAGAGAGAGACAAAGTTATCGAACAGAGAGAAGAGAGCTGAGGGAGTGAGGGTCGAAGGAGAGGCTCAGACGAACCGGTGTTCCGCTTAACCGGCGGAAACTTCTGCCTCTAAGAAAACTCCAATCCACCTCTGGTTCCGGTTCCTGGAAGCTGTTGACCTCAGCTTCCCGGAACCGGTTGCGGAACTGAACTCCGCAGGTAGCCGACCGGACTTACACCCCTAGTTCTAGGTCATCCTTTGGGTGGCTTAGGCTTGCTTATCTGTGAGTACTTGCCTGTGCGGAAGTGTATACTCCACAGGGGAAAGGCTTACAAAGCCCTTATCTTGGTTAGGATTAGCCTCGGCTTGTTCTAGCTTCGGCACGTAGTTCCTATCATCCACCTTCTCAACCATTCATCCTTTCTCTTAATTTATCTTTTCATATATCCAAAAATACCAAAAATAGTGCTCGAAGTATGATTAATACTTCAATGGGACGGCCAATCAAGCAACATCCTTGAGGCATGTGCTTGCCGCATATATTCACAAGTTCTCACTTGTGAGGGGTTTGGGCATTGGTTAGGAGCCTAGGCCGGGGACCCTATCAGTACTTCTGTAGAAATTGTTATGTTGACTGTTGATATAGCCATGACTTGTTTCAAAGTCTATTCACTATATGTGAAATTTGGTCGAGCTACTTTAGTATCGTTTTAGGAGATCTAATTGTCTTTAAAAACTATTAAAGGAAACAACTTGCCAATTCCCATCAAATAATCTTTTGGAATCTCAGGTGACGACTCAATAGAAAGTGGAGACAAAGGAAGACCACGAAGCGAGGAGCAAAGGAAAAAGGGGACAATTAATACCCTTAACCCCCATCATTTCTAGAATCCCAAAATTTAAATTCAACATATAAAACATTGGGAGACATAGAAATTGTCGCATCCTTTCCAGGACCCTTCCCTAATCTATGGCCAACAAATATTCCTATATCCATCCTTGCTCCCCCCCCCTCTTTTTATTTTAATACTTGAAGGACATGAAAATGCTGGTCGGGGAATAGAAAAGGCTACTCTTAGACACCACACAAACAGAAATTTCCTCTCGCCTTGCCTTTTTCTTTTCAGTTTCTCCATTCCCATCTTTGCTAGGACAAAGATAAGATAACTACATAACCATCTTGCTAGTGACACAATGCAACATGATTTTACAAGGTCAACTGACCAGAATACTAAATGAAGATGGCATGAATGAAAAACTTAGAAACAGAGGCGACACAAGAAACATATAGGCGAGACATGAAACTACCTGCCGTGGTGTAATTGCGGGCACCCATTTCACCAGGGCTCAAAGATTCCAAATCATTAAAATCTGAATGTTAGCAGACCATGTTACAGCAAAGAGATATTACCTCATAATATGAAAAGAGGGAACGCGTAGAAATTCCAATAAAAAAGTGGGAAGGTACCTCCGCGTATGACAGCCTCACTCCAGAATCTACTCTTCTCCTTAAGATTAAACAAAGAAAATACCGATGACCTGCCACTTTTATGAGGTCCAGGGGTAGATCCAAGCGACCTGGCTGCGAAGAACTAGTACGCATTGCAACGTAGATCGGCATATCAGTGTCACTCCAGATTATACCAATGATGGAAGTTAAAATGCGGTACGCACGTATCGACATCCACCCTTCAGGAGTCAATAAATTACAGAAAAATATGTTTCCTTTAAAGCACGCTTTGACAAGCCATGGATGTATGAAGAAAACCAACATTATCCTTGAAAAGACATGACAAAAACTAAAGATTGAGCAAGCGAAAAAGTACACTTCCTGTGTCCATGTACTGAAAACCAAAAAAAAAAAAAAAACAATCAGAGCCAAGAAAATAAGGAATACAAAATACTTCGAAATATATTGAATATTACCCTTTATCTATCATGCTTCAGAGGATCATATCCACGAATAGGAGAAAGCAAACATGATAAAAGCATGTGGATTTTTCCCACCCGGGTCAGTAGAAAAAAAAAATATTCAACTAACATAAAATTCGTAAGCATGGAGAGCTGAAGTTTCGCACACAATCTTCCTCCAATGCACGACAGCATCGAAAACCAAAAAAATAAAAATATTGGAAGGAATCTTTATCTTCCGTATGATCATGGTCCCAACCAAGCGCATGCCTTCTCCCCTCTAAGCCATGGGTAACATTTGATTGACAATCAACCAAGCAATCGGCCAAAGTTCCCCGACATCCAAATCATATGATTCATTGGAAAATTTTAAGTGGATCAAGACAGAACACAACAAAACAGAAAATCAACAAAACGAATTGAAAGCATGGATAGATAGATAGACAAGTTATAACCAAGAATGAACAGAAAAGTTCCAAAGTACAGATAGACGGATATCTTGCCAGTGAGGGTTGATTTCGCGTGTGTGTTTTGAGCGAGAGAAAGAGAGAGAGAGAGAGGCGGAGACAGACACAGATATGAGAGCTGGGATTCGAGATTTTACCAGTAAGAGAGTAAAGACAATGAGTTGCAAATGGAACAACTTCAATTTGATGAACGCAGGTGAATGACAGGTAACAGATCTCCCATTAAAATCCATCTCCTTCTTGTTTTTCATCGTCCTCCTCCTCCTCCTCCTCTTTTCTTCGAGGGCTGACCTCGACGAAGCTTATTTTGTCCAAAAGGGAAGTGAGGGACTTCTGCAAAACTAACTACTGAGACATTTGTTTTTTTTCGTGTTTTCCAGTAAACCCGTCCAAGAAGAAGTCGACCCTAGCACTAAAATAAGGAGGTGTTTGTGTGGTATTATACTGTTGAACTTTTAAATAGTTACTATTAATTTGAAAATCCTCTTAAAAAATTACCTTCCGTCATATTTTTATCTAAAATTCTTACCAAATTGATGGCCATATCATATGTTAGTTTATGGTTAGATGACATGATAGATGTTTTAAAAATAAATAAAATTATAATATTTTTTTACAGTTTAATATTATTTATTTAATTTATGAATTTCATATATTAACATTTAGCCTACCATCCCGTCAACAATTACTTTAGATCTAAATGAAAATGTGATAACTAAAGTTATTTTACAAACGTGGTTAAACTCCAACATTAATTTGTCAATTTTATAAACTTAAACAAATTAAAATCTCAATAAAACCTAAACATTAAAGTGTTGTTCGGTTAGTTAGTATTTTGAGAATTTTTAAGTAATGTTAATTTTATTGGTATGCGTGTTTTAGTTGTTTTTAAGGTTATGTTAAAAAATATGTTTAGTTTGTGTATTCTCATGATTCAAAAAAATCTTTGAGAATACAAAAAAATCGAACATCTTCTAAATTTTAAATTTTCTTTTTTTTTTCCCCGGTGTAGGCATGTTGGGAGTTTAATTAAATGTTTTTATACCCGGTGGAAAACTCGAGGGTATGAATTATAGAGGAGCACCAATTATGATAAGAAAGAAAGGCATTAGCCATGAAAAAGATTGTCCACGTGGACAATGTACATGGAGCTCTCCGCATGCAGATTTAATACTATCCAAGTCACAAGCAACTATTTAAGTCTGGGAAAACAATGTTCACTATATATATTTGTTACAGTTGAAACTTTTGATTCCACAATAACGATATCCATACAACTAAATTGATATATAGGTTATAAGTTGATTTAAGTATTAAGTGAAATCAATTAAATGTGTTTTGGGTGTCAGTGACCAACAGACATAATGACTAATTTGTTAACAGAGGCATATCTCATTAATTTAAAATTTTTAAAAATGAAATTTATTGACTAATTCGTAAAATAAGATAAAACTGACAGTGACAACAAATATGAATTTTCCTTTTTTTATAACACAATAGGGTGACATATAAAGAGAAAACATATTTAAATAGCAATGTTTTATACGTGATTATTTTAATTAATTATTTATTTTAGAGTTTTGCCTACACTACTCTTTTGAATTTATACAAACTCCTTATTTATATAAAGCGAGTAATTATCGGATCACAAGCATTTGAATGATTTGACAAATTAATAACACATGAAAAGTTTTAAATTTGAGACATCAAAAGAAACCACACTTCTAAATCTTAAATTTAAACTACTGAGCCAACCCTTAAGAATTTTATAAAGGATTTTCAAAGATAAGACAAAGTAAAAATTAATAATAGTAGCTAGGGTTGTGCATGGTCGTAGCCTGTGGCTATTCCTGTCGCATCGACACCGGTGCCAATTTCATTTGGGCTGGTAGCAGTGTGGCGGTTACCACTAAGAAAGAGAGACTGTATGAGATTACGAGGGATTGAGGAGGGAGGGAAACAATATACATTAATAACAGTCTAACTTCACAACGAGTGAGCTTGTTTTATTTTATTTTTTTAAAACCCCTTTAAACGAAAAGCATTGTTCGTTTAAAAAAAAAAAGTTAGTAAGGTGGTGAAACCGTTATAGCGAGTGTGAAACGCAGTCATAATCCCCCAGTTCTAATTAATGGTAACCTCTGTGCCTAGTAAACCCAAACGAATTACATCGAATGAACCTCAGATCCTTCATCAAAACTCCATCTCCAACGCCACACCGCTTTCTGCTCTCATACCTGCAAAAGTCTCCAAAACGATCGGCATTCACCTCAAAACGCAAAAACAATATCCTCCCAACCGCACTGTTGCAGCGCAGAACTCAAAAATAATGCAATAATAAAACTTTTAAAAAAAAAAACTTAACAGACAAAAATGTTTTTGTGCCAGATTTCGGATGTCCACATGCGCCCACGTTCCTTTATTTGTAGGCCTTTTTTTTTGTACATCAATGCAGGATTAATTTGATCAGTTTTTGAATCTTTTTGCACACCAAAAAATGACTATACATTAAATCCTTAATAACATAATGTGTAACAACAAAAATACACTTAAATATTTGAGTTGATTACTATCAAAACTAGGGCGTGTTGGAAAGACTGAGCACTCGAACTGTGAGCAACTGTCAGCTTAGCCCTATTTGGCAGTTGATTTCACTCATTCTCTAAAATACATATCTATTGAGTTAGTAAAAAAAAAAGTAAGCGTAAATAAAAATATTAGAATAAACATTTTTACCTGGAATTCTTCAGTACTAAATAATTCGCAGATGGGAGCCCATTCTTCCTTCTTCATGTTCAGGTACGGATGCTCTAACACTTCTTTTTTGGGGAACAAAGAGTAGTACTGGTGCATTTGTTTCGATGTGTTTTGTATGTTGTGTTCATTGTAGACATCACAGTGTTGCGATCCTCTGGCTGATCATAATCCAGGTTGAAGTCATCCTGAAATGAACAATGTTAGTATAATTAAACAACAATTAATAAAAAAAGTCTATTTTTTATTAAGTTACACTTACCAATATTTTGTTCATGATGTAAGACTTAACCTCGTTGGGGACTTTGGACTAGTTGACCACATCGAACGGGACATGTGATCTCACGAGCGAACCAATATGACTAGAAAGAATTGAAGATGCCTTGTCATCACCACATGTACGACCATCGGGAATATGGACACTCAGCTTTCCTGTAATACAAGCCTTCTCTAATGCAAGCCCACGCGTCCTATCCCTACATGTCTAATCCCAGAGGTGACTATACATGAACAAAAACGTTATTAACGTAAAACACCAGCACCTAATTACATGTATTTAAAAAAATAACATTAAAGTTAGTTTGAAATACTTACACGCACAACTACTTTGCGGGGGTCGTACAGGGTTGACCGACGCAGGAGATGGTAAATTGTCGTCTGCTCCATTTGAAGGAAGTCGCACAATTGCTCTAGTCCCGGATGATCGCTAGCACCAACTGATCTAGTACTCGAATCATAACGAAGACGTTTTCCTCCAGCTGCCATGAAGACATCCTATGACTGCACAAGCACAACAAGTGATAAACTCTATTATTGTCAGAGAAATAAAAATATGAACGTGTGAAATAAACATAACATAAACAACAGAGATTTGTAAAATCACTTTAATAATCGGAGTCGGACTCTTCGGAGCTGTCACTATCACTATCATCACACAACTCTTCATCACTGTCCGATATTGATGTAGCATGACGTCGTGTCTCAGTGTCATCAGTGACGTGCATAAGCAGATTACGTGTGCCTACTCAACTGAATCATGTTAAAGTTGCTGAAATCTATAAAAAGAGAAATTGACTTGTTCTTCTGGTATGCTTCTAGGTTTGATGGTCCTGCCCTCTCTTCATTGTCCTTTTCTCCAACAAAGGGCATATCATATGTATTTTTGCTTATTATTTTTTGAACTATTTTCTCCAAAGTGGGCGGCAAACTCATAGGCATCTAATAAAAACATACCTTGGACCCACCTTGAGATAAACATAGTAACCAAAACGGGGTCGTCTTATACATACTATATTCGTTGATGTTGTTGATGCCAAACCAAAAAACCATCAACTTTTGTGAAAAACAAACAAGTTTTGGTGCTCAAAAAAGTCAAAAATCAAGTCGCAAATTGATTTAAAATAAAAAAAAACTAAATTCCCCAATCAGGTACTCTAAGTGTTGTAAATGTCCATAAAACTTGACCATAAAAAAAATCAACATCTTCCCATCATGGTCTCCAGAATAACCACACAACTATTCTTTATACTATGAAATTGTTCACGTTGACTTGTGTGAAACCGAAGTCCATTAACTACATGCATCCAGAATAGGAAAGTACTCGTTGATCCGGTCTGGATGCCAGTGCATATAAATCATCTACACCTGGCCGGATATTCATTACGCGCATCATTTGTATCTAAAATAATATAACTGTATGAGATATTGAAAAAAAGTAAATTAAACAAAAAAAAAACTATACGTTCTACATAAGTAATAAATACCCTTTTTTTAAACCACGGAAGGGAATTCTGCTTCGTGCCTTCGACATCTACTGGTGATTGCTACCTGAGTTTGGTGTAAGATGCTCCCTGCAAACCACATATTCGTAAAATTTAATCGCACTACCAAAAAATTTTAAAAACCACAAACAAATGAAAATGATGAAATCCGCTTACTCTAAATAATGGGCTGAGTTTGCACTATTGTTAAGTAACATATTACTCTGCTTTAGTGAACTCCTTCCTAATTCAAAAATCGTGGCCATTGCCTGCTCCTAATGGGCAAACATTTATATCAAAACACAAAAAAAAATGGTCCATCTATCCTCCTCGGTCATCAGCATTCACATAATTCCTCTCTCTTCTATTGAATCACGTCTCAAACCCACTGAAGGTACATAGAGCAAAATGTTAGACATTCATTCAACACGTAATTCTCTGCTATAGACCTCTCAGCCCGTGCCCTGTTCTTCATGAAACACTTTATCTTCTTCATATACCTTTCCATCAAAAGCCAACAGATACATCCAACGAAAATTGTATGGGCCTTGCAAGTAAAACTTCCTGAGGTAAGTGAACTACTAAATGGACCATGACAATGAAAAATGATGAGGGAAATATGTGCTCCAACTTAAGAGGATCAATCCAATATCTTTTTTGCAACTGGTCTACAACCTCAACTTTTACAATTCTAGAACACAAGTCCCTGAAGAATAAGCTTAGTTCTATCAATGTTGTACATACTTCTTGGTCCAATAACCCATGTATCATTGTCGGTAACAGTTGCAGCATAATGTGACAATCATGGCTTTTAATATCCAATATTTTGCATTCTTTCACAATTCATACATTAGGATATATTGGCTGCATACTTGTTAGGAAAATTCACACCCTTCAGACACTGACAACATTTCCTACGCTCCGTTTTCATTAGCGTGAAAGACACATGATGCATGACCTCGTGTTGACCCTGAACTTGTAGATGCAACTCTTTCCATATTCCCATTAATGTCAAATTCTCTCTGAGCCACTGACATTATCTTTCGTCTTTCCCGTTAATATTTAGGAAAGTCCCCAACACGTTATCACAAATAATCTTCTCTATGTGCATCACGTCCATATTGTGTCGAAGTTTTAAACTTTGACCAATACGGCAACTCAAAGAAAATATTTGCTTCGTCCAAAAGACAACTTCGAATACTTGACACACCCAAGATGCCTCATCACCTGTCTTTGACTACTCGCTTCTCTTGGTGCCATCGCATATCCATTGCCATCTCACATGAGATAAACAACCGTTACAACTTTGGTTTCAACGAAAAAAATGTCACAACAATTTCTGGGGAACCTTTGACTTAGAATTTTCACTGTACTTCCACCTTGATAGCCCACACAACCGAACACTCCAGTAACTCGCTATTATGCTTCCAAAACAAAATGCAATCATTTCGACATGCATGTATGTTGTCATAACTAAATCCTAAATTCTTCCTCAACTACTTCATCTCATAGAAAGATTTCAGTAACGTCTCCCTATCGAGGTAATGCATCTTTTATTAACCCTAATACGTCCTCAAATGCCTTTACGCTCAAGTTATTCTCCGACTTCACATGGTGTTAATCTTACTACAAAAGACGACTTCGAATACTTGACACACCTAGGATACAATTCTCGCTCAGCATCCTCCCACAAAATTTGGCATATGCAAAAAATCCATCCCCAGACCCTGATTTGGGTGGCAATGGGTCAGCAGTATGAGCTGCTCTCGCATCAAAGTCTTCTAAACATATTTCGGATGTCGTCATCTATATTCCCCTTAGACTTTTTCACTACTAAGCTCTAGCTCCCGTTCTGACACTGCCCGATCCAAAAGAGGTGATTCATGAAATTGGTTCTTCATGCAATACCCAATCAGTATAACTCTTCTCAAACCATTTTATGAACAGGTGATCCTCCATTTCTTAAAAGTTTGGAACAAAATATTCTTACATCTCCGACAGGGGCACCTTATTTGACCACGACTATCTGTAGAATTTCTGGCGATACTCATAAATTCCCGGACACCTTCCTTATACTTCACACCAACCTATCTACTTC
>RXIC02000007.1:0-44550 GCA_003952965.2 Morella rubra
ACATAAATATTGGGGTACAGGACAAAGCGAAGTAAAGAGAAAACAGGGGATAGCAGGGGAGAGGAAGAACGGATAGGGTGCGAAGAAGGGGTATGTGAAGGCTATGTGGAGAAGGAAGCTGGAACATGGGGTTAGGGGTTGGCAGGACAGGGACTCACAGAAGGAGAGAGAGGGAGAGTAAAAACTCAGTAGGCTCATAGAGAGTAGTTATATGAATCATTTGTTCACTACGTAACGACTGTTTCAACTTATAAAATAAACAACCTGCTGATACCAATTTACATGGGGAGCTTTAAAACTTCAACTTCAAATAGAAAATAGTAGTAGAGAAGGTTTTTACAATGAGAGATGATAGAAAGAAGTTTACGAATTCTAACGAGCGATGCCTCATTGTTTAAAAGGAATTCTCTTTTGTAGCCTAGCTTACAATTATTAGAATATCTATTTTTTTGAAAAGTAGATGCCAGCTCTATTAATCCTGACAAAATTCGTTAGTGTGCTGGATTACATGTCAAAAAAGTGATTTCTTTTTGCTTTTTCACGTATGTTTGCAGTCATTCAGAAAATCTTGCTTTCTCTTCTAAACCATTCGTTTCGCCAACATATGGCAAAACTCTCTAGTAAAATTTTGGATCAAACAGAACAGTTAGAAAAGTGAAAAGACTTTGTTCTTATAACAAATTAATTGGAATGAAGAAGTCAACATTCCAGTGAGAGGAACATGATTTATGGAGGGACTTATTCTTGTCAACCGATATCTTGTCCTTGGTTAGCTAATTGTGATTTTAATACTATTCATACAGATGTTGAAAAATTGGAGGTATTCTGAAGCCGCTTTCTGACATTGCAGAGTTTAATGAATTCATTCAGAACTGTGTCTTTCTTGATCTTTGCTTTGAAGGATGCAACTTTTTAGGTGTAATGGGCAACAAGGTGGTAGTTGTATTTGGGCTCGATTGGATCATGCTTTAGTCAGTATGGAGTTCTTGAATCAATTTGGAGATCATCTTCTTCATACTTGCCTCGTACGACTTTGGATCATTGGGCAATGGTGATTGGGAATAGCTAGTCTCAATTATCTTATGGTCCTTCTCCTTTTTTTGAAGGTAGTCCGAAAGTCTTGGCTTGATTTTGCCATGGGCCCTGGTATGAGTAGACTTTCTTACAAGTTAAAATGGCTAAATTTGTCTTGAAATAGTGGAATAAGGAGGTTTTTTGGTTGATAAATAACAAAATGCAGCATCTTGAGGATGATATAGTTGTTCTCAAAGATGCCTTAATTTGTGAACAGACCCTAAGGTGGAATCTCGTCTTACTGAAGTGTGTGCTCAACTCCAAGAATGGGCTACTAGGGAGGAAATCTCTTATAAACAGAAGTCAAAAGTGCAATGCTTCAAAAGGGTGATGCTAATACTAAATTCTTCCATGCGATGGTTAAAGACTGTAGAAGATGTAAAATTATTTCGCGTATGGATTTGGAAGATAAGACTACTTCGGAAACACCTCAAGCGATTCATGATGTTGCCAATTCTTATTTTGAGAACTTGTTAATCGTTGACTTTCTTCCTTGTTTTCCAAAATTGCAAGACTTTACCCTAATTTGGTGTCTTCAAAAGGAAATGAGAATGTTTGTAGAGTTCCTATTGTTGCTGAAGATAAGATGCGTTGCAATCATTCCTCAAGACAACAATCCTGAGTCTGATGGTTTTAGTTCTGGTTTCTTTATTATGTGCCGGGATCTTGTGGTGGATGATCTATTCTAAGCAGCTAGAGATTTTTTCCCAATGACTGAGTTGTCGAAGTTCTTTTCATCCTCTTATATTGTGTTGATTCCAAAGTTTGAAGATTCGACTAGTTTTTCAAAATTTACCCCTATCAGCTTATGTTTTGTCATTTATAAGGTATTTTCTAAGATCTTAGTTATTGGTATGGCAGAGATCTTACCTAGATTGATTTCTCAAAAACAAGCAGCTTTTTTGAAAGGCCATAGTATTCTAGATAATATTTATATTACCCAAGAGATGCTTCAAAGTCTTGGTATAGCTAAAGCATATGATCGAATTGATTAACATTATTTGATTGAGGTTTTAGAGGCTTTTGGCTTTTCTCCTACCATTTCAAACTTGATTTTGCAATGTATTTCAACCCCTTATTTCTTTATTTTAATGAATGGTATGACTAGGGGATTTATCAGGCCATCTTGGGGCGTTTGTCAAAGGGGTCCTCTTTCTCCTTATCTTTTTATCTTGGCATAGGAATTCTTATCTCGTTTGCTCTAAAGAAATTTTGAATTTGGTTGAATTGGTGGCTTCCTTGTGGTATTAATCATGTCTCTCATGTAATGTATGTCGATAATATTGTTATATTCTCCAATGGATCCACCTGTGCCTTGAAATCTCTTATGAAGTTCTCGAAGATGTACGAGAAAGTCTCTAATCAATTGTTTAGTAGTGAGAAGTCATCATTATTTTTTCAACAAAGCTAGAGGCCTCTTGACATGCTTGTATGTCACAGGTTAGTGGGTTTAACATGGGAAGCTTTCCTTGTCATTATCTAAGTGTTCCTTTGCATGTTGTCGACTTACTTCCAGGATGTTGACACCTCTTGTTCAAAAAATCCGAGATAAGATTTCTGGTTGGAAGGGGAAGTTACTTTCTGATGGCGAAAAATTAGTGTTATTGCACCAGGTGCTTTCGTCTGTGTCTCTTTATCTTCTTTTTATTGTGAAGGTTTCAAATATTGTTATGTCCCAAATTTTTAGGGTATGTGTGCATTTTTTTTATGGGGATTTTAATGGTAAGCCGAAAACGAAGTAGGTATCTTGGGATAAAATTTGTAAGCCATAAAGAGGGGGAATTGGGTTTGAGAGATTTTGCAGAGGTTCAAGCTGCTTTATTCAAGAAGTTTGCATGTAATTTATTTCAAAGGAATTCCTTTTTGGGGAGATTTTTTCAGTTCTAAACATTTATGCCATGACCATTGCTGTAATGTGAATGGGACCCTGGGCTCTTTATTTTGGAAGTCTATCCTGAAGGTGTTGCCAGGGGTGCTTGAAGATTCGCATTGGAGTGTAGGTGAAGGAAATTTATTGTTTTGGCACGATGAGTGGTGGCCTGGAAATATCTTTATAACAACTTGTTCAGCACGTGACTCAATCAATGGCGCATTTAATTCAACTTTTACAACCTTCAAGTTAGAATGATAGTTCTTTCTCAGCTCGTTTAGTAGAGAGAAGTATGTCTATGCAAATTATCCATTTTGGAATTTGGCTCTCTTCGAGACAAGTAGATCGTTTAAGTTGGCGTTAATCATCTAATGATAAGTTCTCTACAACATCTACTTGGGAGGTGTCTCACCTTAAAGGTGATTCTTTTCTCTTTTTTTTTTTGGGTTAAATACACTTTGCCCCCTTATCTTTGGGGTCATTTACATTTTGCACTCTGATGTATTATTTTTGACACATTGGACCCCTTAACTTACACATTTTTTCAATTTGGACCCCGTACCCAAATTGCCAGTCAATTTAGATGGATTCCGTCAAAACGTGGGGTGCAATGTGTAAATACCCTAAAGATACCCCAATGTAAAATTTTTGACGGAATCCGTCTAAATTGACCAATTTGGGTACGGGTCCAAATTGAAAAAATATGTAAGTTATCCAATGTCTCAAAAATAATACATTTCCAATTCTTTTTGATGAAATCTGTCTAAATACGGGCAATACAAATTGAAAAATGGTAAGTTTCCAATGTCTCAAAAATAATACATTGGGGTGTAAAGTGTAAATGACCTTAAAGATAAAGGGGCAAAATGCATTTAACCCTTTTTGGATTTGTAATAAATATTTACCTAGACGTATGTCTCTTCCTACGTGGCGTGCTATTCGTGGGCTTGCTCTTAGTGCCGATATATGTATTCAATTTTTGGCATTCCTTTAGTCTCCCAACGTGATTTTTTTTCCTCCCATTTGTGTGGAGATTGTATAGATTATGTTCTTAGTACAGGCCAGGATATATGAAAAAAATATCTTCTATGGTTGGGAAGGGAAATTGTATAGCTGACTACATTGCTAAGGCGGGAGCTAGCGGGTCAAATTGTATTTATTCTTTTATGGCTGGTCTATCCCGGGAGGTTGTTGGTTCTATTCGCATCGATATTTAGAATTGCCTCACACTACAAAAAAACAGGTCTATAGCGGCGGTCGCTAAAAACGCCGCTATAGACCCCTTATTCCGGTATTTTCCTTTAAACGCGACTAAAAACACCCCTATGGCGGCGGTCATGACCGCTGCTATAGGCACAACTATAGCAGCGGCACCCCTATGAAAAAACGCTGCTATACAATTAGGTTTTGAAAAAAATCGCTGTATGGAAAAATATAGGTTAAAAAAAATTAAAAAAAAAAAAAACTATTTTCTCACGTGTTTTTGTTATAAAATGCCGCTATAATATAATTTTATTTTCTCACGTGTTTAAAAAAAAAATTAGGAGACCTACTTAATAAAATATGGAATTAAAATGAGTTTTATGAAAATTGAAGTTGTTATATGGAATTAGAAATAATGTTATGAAAGTTATATCTATGATTGTTATGGTAATTGTATTTTTATTGACTAAATCTAAGTAGTTTAGACATCTATTATCATATGCTTATAATGAGCATATTGATGCAGGGAGAGCCGAGTTAGACGACGCTGAGCTGTCAGATTACACATTGACGCTGAATTACCTTGAGCGGTAGATTAGCGCATGGCAAGAAATCTAATCTAACTTAATGAGTAGTTTTTGTGCATGTCAGTTTTTTGTATCATATTTGGCTACGAGTATCCGATTCCTGCCCATGACCCCAATTCGGAAAGCTCTTTTCGGCGTGCACGTCGTGGTCACCAGTATGCTTCGGTGCACCTCTTTTGAGCCCTAAATCCGCTGTTTTCCCTCTCAAAAACCTATTTTTAGTTATGATTTTCTTTCCTTTACCGTTTAGGAATTATTTCTGAACCCGATTTGGGCCAGTTTTTGGCAGTCTATTTAATTTTAGTAAAATTCCATTAGGGATGAGATTTTAGTTATTTTAGCCCAGCTTTTGGGTTGTTTTTTTTGGAACATGCATGATTAAATTATTTTGTAAAATTAGTAAATTAATACATATATATTAATAGTATTAATAGCTTATGCTATTAAAGTACATAACTTAATATCTAGTTATAGTTGTTATGGTAATTGAATATTTTATTGATTATAATTAACAATCATATTTCAATAATTTGTAATATAAGACTAATTAATTAAGATTCAAAACGGTGCCCCTACCTAAAACGCTGTCGTTCCCCCCACCCCCCCCCTTTCTAAACACTCCCCCCGCCCTAAAACGACCAAAATTCCCCCTCCCCGGGCGCGCCCTAAAATGCGAAATTCAACCCACAGCCCTCACCCCCTGGTCCCCGAGCTCCCTCTCCTTGCCATCACTCACCACCCACCAGGGGGTGAGGGCTTGGGGTTGTTCTAAAATGGGACTTAGGCAACAGGGTGATGCCCGATTTCGGGTTTTCGTTGTTTCGAATGTCGGGTCGGCCAATATCGGTGGATATGGGGGTTCTGGCGATAGGAATTCTGGTGGGAGAGGTGAAGTTAGTGGTGATGGGGGCTTTGACGGTGACAGTGGAAATAACTGGTCCTTGCTGTCGTGGTAATGTACTTCCATTTCACTTTTTTTGTCTCAGTTTTAGGATGTTAATTACCTCGCTTTTTGTCTCATTTATATTCCCCTCCTCTTTCTGCAAAGAGCCACATTGTCTCTCTCTCTTTTCTTGTGGGGGATGGGGGAGTGATCAACTTCATTTCCTTTTCAGAACGGGGAGGAATTAGCTATTCTTGGATGATGAATGAATCTGTGACCCAATGTAGATGTTATTGTCTTCTAAAACTTTTATTTTCATTCTATTAATTATGATCTTCCTCTCTTGAAGTATCGCTTTTCTCATTTTGACCACCATGTTGTCGTTCTGTGGAACTAATTGCCTCCTCTGTAGTATGGATTGTTCATATTTCCGCAATATGGTGGTCGGATAGGTCAACGCCTGAATTAAAACAAGTATAAAACTTTTCATTTACTTTTACTTCGAGACATTCTTTGCATTTTATAAACGAGATTTGCATAGTTCTAATTATGTATTTGCATGCATTGGAGGCAATCTGTTGCTCATTTCTTTTGCTTGGATCTTTCCACTAGTTATGAAATGGTATGGTGGTTAGTGTTAATAGGACCTGTTGATGAGTTTTATCATGGAGAGTTCCTCTCAGTGTTGTGTTGGAATGTTGGACCACTCAATTGCAGGAATGCACTGAGACTAATGGGGGCAGTTCTCTGCTGGAGGCGTTGTACAAGGCTTTAGACGAGGTGAGCTTAATTTTAAGAAGTGAGTGCGAGTTGTACCCAGAGGCATTCATAATACCATGTAATGCAGGTCGTAAAACTAGCAGAATGTGAAATTTACAGTTACAATTTGGACTCTGATGCAGATCCATTCGTAGAGAGAGGAGCAATGTAAGTTTTGACACATCCATGGATTATTGTTAGTTTCATAGCTGCATTTATGACTAGGACTTTCCTTCCCATATGGTCTTTCAATTTCTTCTTCTATAGCAGAAGACTAAAGCGTGTTGTGAGTTTTCGTTTTTGCTGTTTAAGGTAGGGTAAAATGTTTCTTATTACTGTGGGTTTTTGTTAATTACCTTGGTTTTTGGTTCATAAGCAATGTTGAGTTTTTTGGTTCCTAACAATGCAACTATCAATGCAATTCTTGTAGAATTTTGGGATTCAAATATGCTGTGGCCAAGTTCACAGGTAATGTTTTTAGCATATTTGTATCATGAAATAGCTTGTCTTGTAAGACATGCATATTTGAAGCAATTGACTTAGCATTTGGCAATTAAGCCAAATGTTTTAATGCTTGTCCTGATTCTACATGAGTTGATAGGCGTAAAGGGGTTTTACTCGGAGGCTTACAGAGCACCAACTCATATAGCTGAGAGGCACCCTGGATTTCACTACAAACAAAGTCCTTGATTGGAGGCCTAAGATTTTAGAATTGGCCCTCATGTACATTCCATGAAGCTAGGGTTCTTGAAGATCACTGACTTTCATCACTTTTGGCCTCCTAATATACCACGTAGAACTAGAATGGCGAAGTTTCAACTTATCTTTTGAAACTAGCCAAAAGGAGTCTAGGTTGTCAATGCTATTATTGAATGTAATAGTACCTTATCTTATGAAGCTGTTGGGTTTAGAGAAATAGTAAAACTGTAGGATAATTTTCCTGGTACATGCTTCCATTGTTCTAAGCTATGAGTACAAGGATAAAGACTGCATGTTCATATCTCTTTTTTGTCCCCGTTTACAACCATCTTTTCCTTGCTTTCCAAGAGCATTAATACTGATTTTTGCTTTTGATGAAGTCATCTCTCTTGGGCACAAAAAATGTGACTGTTGCATAGGCTGAAGCAACACTGTGAGATGAAAGTCATGAGAGAAGTTGCACAAGTTGGTTACTGCAAAGCAAGATCAATGGAACCAAGGATCATATGAAGCGCAAACTAGCAGATTGAGAAAAGCAAGGTTTTAGAACATGTCCAATAGAGATTCTTTTAAAGCTTGTAATTACATTTTATTACAGTCTATTCCTAATTTGTAAAGATTCTTTTGTTTGTTATAAAATTGTTAATCAATAATTAAGTATATTTTGTTTTATTTTCCTTGTTCTTTAATTTTTTACATCCATTAATTATGTTTATTAAAATAAATTTGTATGATTAAAAAGCATATATAGGAAAAAATTAGTGGTGATTCGTTAAAAAAAAAAAAAAAAAAAGCTGCAAACTATAGCAGCGGTCGGTGACGCTGCTACAGGTGGCACTGACCGCCGCTATAAGACCTTTAGTGCCAAAACAGCACAATTGTGCCTTGGTATACAGCGGCGGTTTCAACCGCTGCTAGGTGACCGCCGCTATAGACCCGAGGTTTCACCAGCGGTCACCCGAACCGCCGTGATAGACCAATGCCGACGGGTATATGGCGGCGGTCTCGACCGCGCTAAAAAATCGCTGCTATAGGTTATAGCAGCGGTTTTTTGACCTATAGCAGCAGCGGTTTCTGACTGTTGTTATAGGTTGATTTTTTTGTAGTGTCACTTAAGATCTATTAGTTGATTACGTTGTTCGGTTTGTATCCTTGATTTGTTTTAAGTTTTTAATGATTTTTTAGCTTGGCATTAGGTGTTTCACTTATAGCCAGCCAAGTTTGACTGTTACTACGATATTCTTCCTCCACAAGTGAGGTTCTACTAAGAAAGTTTGGACGTGGCGTTGTCTTTCTAATAAAAAAATGCCCAGAGTCTTCTTATGCTCATTGATTTGATGCAAATACAAAATTTGGGTCCCGCTTTGTTTTTCCTTCGGTTCCATATATTTTCCCACAATGTCATTCTTTTATCTTTCCCCCTTTATTATTTCTAGTTGCATATATCACCCATTGTGTGTTTTATTCAGAACTTTTCTTGTTTTTGGTTCATATTACGTTTAAGGTAGAGTTTGAGGAGTGTGAAGGAAAATAAAACAAAAGTCTGCAATAGGGAAGTGGGGGAAGGGAATATTTAAGAACTCATTAACTTAATTTACCTCTTAGATTACCAGTCCTTTGCATTGGCCCCAAATATCAATTTCGACAATTTATCATTTTGATTAATTTTTGTTTGATAATTTATAGAACAAGGAGAGCTTCTTCTTTTTTATAGCGTTATTCGAGTTTTATATCTCCTAAAAACTTTCCTCTGGCTTTACTTGGGGATTATTCTAAGCTTTTTCCCGTCAAACTTATGCCGGAATTTCAAGTGAGAGAATTTGTTATATTCGCCATGTTTGATTCTCTCAGTAGATTCTTTTTTTCAACTCTCTGTCCCCTCCATGTGTTAATCTTTTTGTGGAGTGAAGGAGTTTCATTTTGTAGGGGCCCTTATGTTGGGCTGGCCAGGGTAACGTGGGATTTTACTAGAGAGCATGATATGAGCCAGTTATCATACATTCCATAATTATTTAATTAGGTTTTAAATGATTTGGCTGTTTGTGTATTAATCTCAATAATATATAAAAAAAAAATAAAGCACCATTAATTTACAGACCAATTTTTCTCGCGGAGGCCTCCCTCCACTGATCATCTACGTATGTTACCCGCATAAACAAATTACTTGTCCAAAGGACAAAAAAGAAAAAAAAGAGATTCTTTTGAGGTACTAATACAATTATATATCATAAGACCAAGTAAATTTGTTTATTCACCTATGGTACATGTGGCTGTACAAAGCCAAAATTATTCTTTTGTTCTTGTTGCCTACTCAATCAATGAATCCAATCATTTGAACAAATTTGAGTTTTTAGGACAGAATATGTTGGGACGCCAAAAAATCTGTTCCAAAATGTACTATTTAGAGACGGATTTATAGTGTATGTTCCAAAAGATGTGGGTAGTTAATTTTTGGGGATTGAAAATAAATCATATTCCAAAAAGTAATTTTTCTGCGCTAGATTTTTTTAGGTATCGAAATTTTGAAGTTAAAATTGAAGGTTGAGCTGTCCATAAGATGCGACATTGTGAACAACATTCAAATCTCCAGACTTATGCTGTTTTGTTAGATGGTCACTTTAAAAACAACCATTTTGGTGAGGCTATGACATTATTCTAGGAGATGGAAGGAAAAAGTTGGATCATAATATTGTAATTTACAACATCTTGATTGATGGCCTGTGTAACGGAGGGAAAGCTAAAGATGCTTGGGAACTCTATTGTAGTCTCTCAGGCAAGGGATTGCCACCAAATGTTCGGACTTGCACAATTATGATCAAAGGGCTCTGCATAGAGGGACTACTTGATGAAGCAAGTGAATTGCTCAAGAAAATGGAACTGCTTCAGGTAATGGTTAACAAGGGCTTTTCTGCAAATGCTACCACTGCAGCCATGATTATTAACTTTATTCTTCCAGATCCAGCAGCCAAAATACGTCAAGAGTGCTATAGAAGATTTTATAAAGGTATTAGATTGTTGAGCTGCCATTCCTCCCAAAACCAATTGGTGTTAAAGAGCGTCACTCAAGCATTTTATGATATTCGACATTGTACCCAACGGGTCTATTCTAAGAGCGTTTGCAGGGCGCGGCTTTGTGGAACTCCAACAATCCCTCCCTCACGATGACACTCCCGCTACTCGAACCCATAACCTATTGGCTCTGATACCACTTGTCGGACCGTTGAGCCACCATTCTCTCAAAACCAATTGGTGTTAAGAGAACGCTACTCAAGTCTTTTATGGTATTCGACATTACACCTAATAGACATGTTTTGAGAGCGTTTGTAGAGAGCAGCATTGTAGAACTCCAACAGAAGGATTTTATATTTTTTCAACATAGGAAACAACTTTGTGATTTTAACCGTTGAGAAGTCAATCGTCAAGGAGTATGTATATTTGCTGGAAATCAGTAGCCTACTTTCCAAGAGGCGATAATTGGCTGCCTGCTTCATCTTGCATGATTAATATATGAGTTATGGTTTGCAGTTGCTGAGGTGCATACACAAGTAACTTTCATGGGCCAGTGCTTTTCATATTTTCTTTTCTGATAGATGAAGCCGAACCTTTTTAACCTAATTCGTTACAAGAGGTGGCAGTCCTTTCTTAGGTCTTGAATCTGCTGGCTCAATGATTTGGTTGTGTTTCACAGATCAAGCTTAGTGTTGAAATAAATTTCTGGAAGCTGCCACCTAAGAGTATGAGACAATATGAAACTTCTGGCATGTTATTTTCCATCATGGCAAACAACCTTTTATTTCTTGATGCCCTTGACTCTTTTGTTTGAGTATGTAATTCAATATGAAGGCCTCTATCTATCTATCTTCTTGCACGAAAGTTTTCACTCTGAGTTGCTATATTAAATGTTTAATAGTATCAATACAGGCAAAACAAAATTGAAAGTTGTATAGACCCTACAACATTTCATGTATGCTGTCTTTCTCTACGAATTAGACCGTCCAATTCACGCGGCGAATTAAATATCTCAATCGGCTAAAAGCAACTACTTGCTCATTCAATCATAGGAGCTTTCAAGGAGTTTAGCTTGCTGAGTGACTCCAATCCAGCAAAAGGCTGAGCATTCCTCTCCCTCGTTTGTTCACCGGAACAAGGCTCCAAAAATGGTTGCCTCTGTACTTTCCAAAAAACTCATGGGTCAACATAAGGTGCACGCCACACATTGAACCCCAAGAAAGTTCTTACTCAAGCCAGCAGTCCAAGCGTAAGAAGCAAACTTCCTTGGAACTTTAGTTTGCCAAATGCTCTTCCATGAAAATTGCACTCTACTAGATCCTCCTGTCAGTGCCTCCATGATAATCTTGAAACATGTTCTCCTCGGTATGTTCTCTCTTCTACAACCTTTCAAAGACGAGTGGGACCTGTCTGTTTTTCTCGAACATCATGATGTCCAGGCATGGATATGTGAGGTTTTATCTCCTGCCCCTAGAAATAACAAATTCTTACTAAACGCAAATGAGAATATTTGGCTAGTACAATCAAAGCACATAGGTTGATGAGGTGAAATATCAAGTTGCTCACTAAAATTGTTTCATCATCTAGCCAGTGAAATTTGAAGATTTAGTACCCTAACAACGCAACCAAAGTTCAACACAAACCAAGAGACTTATTCCATAAAGAGTTCCACTCAGTTACAACAACAGAAACCAAATATTTACCAGTTTTGGGGTGTCATGAGGAACAATTTTGAGAGTTGCGAGTTCTTTGAATGAAATCTGTTGGACCATTTTACATCAGTAAGCAGAGGATAAGATTTAGAGGAACCATTTTACATCAGTAAGGAATGGATAATATTTAGAATGCCAGATTAATAACTGCAACAGAGTGTCATAAACTTTAAATGACTTTTCGTGTGAGTAGTTGATACTTGCTTTCTCTATGAACCAGTTGAATTGAAATTATTAATGCCATATCCTTGTAAAACAAAAGAATCTGAATAAATTATGGTATGAATTCTCATTTCTTAAACATTCCTGTCCTGACTTTAAGCCTCTGTCCATACCATTAGATACCATTATACCATGAGTACACAAGAGCAAACTGATGGCAAAACACAGAACACGTTGGAATCAGTATAAGATTGCAACTGAGAAAGCTGGTTTCAAAACGAAAAAAAAGCTCTCTGACACTACCAGTCCGGTTGACATCCATTAAGCTCTTTCACCATACAAGATACTTGACAACTGAATAAAAAAAAATAAAAAAGCTAAACTGAGTTTTTTTTTTTTATTTTTTATTTTTTTTTTCATGTATTTTTCTTGGATGGGTTTCTTTGAACATAAAAAGAGCACGAAAAGATGGCTAAGAGAGGTCTATAGAGCTATAAAAATGAAGATATGTTCCACTATACCAGCAAAAGAAACTTTACTCGCTTCAACTCATAATGGTCAGTAAGGAGCTGTAAATTCATGTAGAGTATGTATCTGTCGAGGATGAATTCAAAATTATGAGCTTCTGACTCCAAAAAAAAAAAAAATTACAATAATGGTTGACTCCAAAATAGGTTCAAAATTACACTTTTTCCTTGTTATGCTGTAAAAAGAAGATAAGCTGCGTCATAAAAGCATACCTATGGTACAAAACCCCCAGGGTCTGATGTGATGCTCTCATCCATTCTTTTGGGTTAAAAGAGTATCAGTTATGTGTGCTAGCATTGTTCTTTGTGTGTCTGTCTGAAAAGAGCAGTAATATGTATCTGCATGCTTGAACCTCATTCTACCACCATTAGTTTGATCATGGACGCTTAAATTTGCTTGCTAAGCCCATGAACAGTCACATGAAAGGAATTTCAAAGAGAAAGGAATTTCAAAGACTTTGCCATAATTTCATGCTTTCCAGATATCCTCAGATGTTTGAGATGAAATCCTTACTAATATTGTTCACACAGTAGATTGCTCTGATGACACTTCTTGGATGTACAGAGCAACCTGCCACTGCTTAACTGGCACTTCATCAAAATGGATTGCAACACTGCCAGCTTTTGCATGGAGGTCTTCACTTCTTGAATACCTGGAATAATCTTCATAAATTACCGTGCTTTTCTAGAGAAGGGTGTAGCCTATCAGTAGACAGCAAATCCACTAACATGCTATTAGTGCAAGAATCTGCTGTGAAACCACTCTTAGCCATTACATGAAGAAGCTCTATCGCCCTTGATATCTTCTTATTTTTCAGAAATCCACGGATAATTGTGTTGTAAGTGCAACCATTAGGTGAGCAGCCACTTTCATCCATTCTTTTGAGCAACTCACTTGCTTCATCCAATAACCCATCATTACAGAGTCCATCAATCATTGAAGTATATGTCACGACATTGGGCTGTAATCCTTTTTCAGAGAGTTTCAAAAAGATTTCCTTCGCAAGTTTCACCTTTCCAGCTTTGCACATACCATCAATGAGGCTAGTGAAAATCACAACATCACAATCCATCCTCTGACTTTCAATTGCTTCAAAAAGTTTCAAAGCCTCATCAACATCAAGATTTTTGCATAGCTTATCCAGCACTATAGAGTAAGTAAACATATCTGGAAGCTTTCCGTGAGCTTGCATCTCATTTATAAGCTCTTGCACAGCTTTAAGTCTCCCAATGGAGAACATGCCACCAATAAGAGTGTTGTAAGTAACAGTATCAGGAACCAACCTTTTACTAGACATTTTTTCATTAAGACTCATGGCCTCATCCATTCTCCCACTCCTACAATATCCTTTGATCAAGATATTATAGCAACAAGCATCAGGATAGCAGCCCCTATCAACCATCAAATCATATACTTCTCTTGCCTCATCCATCTGATCCTGCATACAGTACACATCCATGAGAGTGCTATAAGTGACTATATCGGGCTCCACACCTCTTTGAATCATCACCTCAATTACACGTTTTGGCTCATTAGTGTTTTCTTCTTTACAGAGTATATCAGTCAACATAATTACAGTTCTTAAATCTGGTACAATTTCCCTACTTTCCACTTCCTTTAGAAAACCCAAAACTTCCTCCCGTTGACATGAATTGCATAGCCCATGAATCAAGGAATTATACGTAACTACATCCATGGAAATCCCTTTACCGATCATTTCTAACAATAGACTGAAACCCTGAATTACCAGCCCGTCCTTGCATAGATAGTCGATAATAGTAGTATATACAACTCTATCAGGCTTACAACCTCCTCCTTCCATCTTCCTAAGAATCCCAATAGCTGCATTAGCAGCACCCATTCTGCACAACCCGTTTACAATTGTCCCATAAGTAACCACATCAACAGAATACTCTCTCTCCATCATTGCATTAAAAAATTCCACTGCTTTCATGATTTTACCATCAATACAGAACCCATTAATCAAAGTGGTGAAAGTCCTACAACTCGGCTCGTACCCAAGTTTCAAAATCTTACCCAGCAATGAATACCCAAAATCTGACACGTTCAAATTGCAAAAACAATTGATCACAATGTTCAAAGTACAAACATCAGGTATAATTCCCCGCAAACCCATTTGCTTATATAAACAAATCACGGCCGAATGTCTTTCCATTTGAACAATTTTACCTAGAACCTGATTGAAATCCACGATAGACGGCCGGGAACCCATGCGAAGTAACTGATTGAAAATGCTAAGGGCATCATCAAAATTATTCAACTTCCCATATTTACATTGTTCCCTCACAAACTTCAAGAACTGGGTTTGAGCATATCTTTTACGTTTTTTATCTATTCTACTAGTGTTACTAGTAGAACTAGAACAACAAGTTTGAGTGTGAAAGGAAGCTATTGAAGTAAAAACTCCAGGATCATTTGTGAAGAGAGAAAAAAGGTTAGTGGGTTTGTTACCGGTACCGTCTCCGAGCAGAGAAGAGGAAGCAGAAGCAGAAGCATATCCTGAAGAAGCGCTCTTCCTCACCAACATCATAACTCTGCTTTTGTTTCTCTCACTTTCTGTCTTCCCTTCTCCATGAAAAAAGTCGGTATTCAGGCTACGCCCTACAGACGGCTTTTTTTGTCCCCCTAAAACTGAAGGAATGCAGGAGTGGGTTTAGAAGTAAAACCGGTTAAGCTCGGGTTCTGTCCGGCTTAGACGATGTATTTAGTGATCCAAAAAACCAGAAAAAAATCATTTTTCCTTTACTTTAAAGACATTCCAAATATAATACATACTTCAGGATAAAAGTACAAATATTACCTGCTTAAAAAAAAAATGTAGAAATATCACCTGACTAGATTCGGGCATTGCTTCAACATAAAATAATGCGAATTCCCCCAAATTTCTAAAAAAGAAAAAATTACAATACAACCATTAGTTTCCACGCCAGATACACAAAACTAAAGTATAAATATATTTCTCACCTTTAAATATTTTGTTTCACCCTCTAATACATTTTGACACTTTAAATGATCACTTTTATCATATTTTATTTTTAAATTATTAATTTCAAACACTTACACATTATTTATTTAAAATTTTCATTATTTTAAGCAGAAAATATTTTTATTAACTTAAAAACTATAGATTTTACTCTCTAATATATTCTTGTGGTAATATATATGTGAGATAAAATTTATATACAAAATATATATATATATATTTTCATCTAAAACGATTTTATTTTTTAATTAAAATTAATATATAATTAGTTGTGAATTGTGATAAAAATGATAATTTAAAGTGTGAAGTGTCAAAATCTTTAGAGTGAAAAATATATTTATTTCAAGAACTAAACAAAACCATTAATCCTTGGTTGAACCGAATTTCTCTAAGGTGCTCATGTCAAAGGAGGGGAATGATTGAGCTGACTTATTAGAGCCGACATAATTAGTTGCACAGACAACATTGATTAGGCTTGTTTGAACTCCACAATATAGGATTGTCTATATATTGTGTAGCTTCTTAAATTTCTTATAAATAAATAGCAGTAACATTTAAGAAAGAGAACGAATATGGTTCTTGTGTAAAATTTAGATCAAAGGGCGCTCGTCCCGGATAGGCAGCAAGGGCTAGCTTCAGGGGGAAGGAATAAATGATGATTTGTAGGATTTTTTATGGAATTGTGAATATTTATGTAGATTGGAGTTTTATAGATTTTTTGTGTAAAAATTGGTGAAAAAGTTTTAAAAGATATTTGATTTTTATTAATTGTAAAAATGTGTAGAGAGAGATATTTGATGTAATTTTTTAATAAAAAATATTGAGTTTGATGCAAAAATATGAGGAGAGAAGATTTGTTAGAATTTTTTTTGAAAAGGTACTGAAATTTGTGTGAAAAGTTATTAAAATATGTGTTAAAGGTATTGACGTTTGTGTAGATTTTTTGATGTTTTGGATGTTCGTTTGTGAATTTATTGTATTTTATAATACTTTTACAAAACGAACATGCTCGTAAACTACGAATATTGTTTCTTTGATTTTCATTAGTCTCGTACTATAATTTAAGAATAGGGACGAGGGATGTTTGTCCCCTCTTTTCCTCACTTTCCTTTACTTGAGTAGTCTCTTAGACTTTGCTTCCCTTATGACACCTTTTGTTATCTAAAGGTTAAGGTTAAGACTCATCTAAAGCCCAAGTGTACGAATATCTCGGGCTTCGGCTCACGTTGTTGTGTCTTTGGATGGGTAAAAGAATTTTCAGTGAAATTTTTGTTGTTAAAGGTAGGATAGATTCTCTTGGAATTGGTGAAAAAATTATTGGAATTTATTAAAAGGTATTAGAGTTTCTAAAAAAGTATTAATGTTGGTGAAAAAGTAATTGTGAATGTCATCCAAGGGCTTAATAATAAGAAAATAATTTGAAAGAGGTGAGACTACAGAGGGAAAAATAGGCTTTGATAATTTTTGCTGGAAAATCTTACTGCCTAACCATGACAAAAGTATAAGAATGAAATGAACTATTCCGATTTCATCAAAGTTAAAGAATTAAAGAATTGAATTTATCGTAAAGATTAGGAAAATTAGAAAAAATTTAATTGATATGCTCCAAAGAGTAAACAGACTCAAATAATTCTTCTATGATGAAACTTCTGTTAAAAAATGAGAGATACCTCCAAATGTTGTCTAACATAGACAAGCCGCTCCTCTTTTTTTGGCAGGTTCAATATTTATCCTTCAGTAATGTTTGACAAGCTAAAATTTCATGTTTCATATTTTTAGGGGAAAATTTCAAGAGATTGATTTTTATGCGGTTTGTGAAAAGTTGGCGAAAAATGTTAAGGTGTTTGATTATAAATTAATTTTATGAGAGTTTGTTGAAGTGTATAAAAAGATGATTTGATAAACTTGTTTTATGGAAAAGTATGGAGATAGATGATTTGATGAAATTATTTTTATCAAAAAGGGTTGGAGATAGATAATTTAATAGTCTTTTTCAATGGAAATTTGTTGGAGTTTGTTTGAAAATTTTTTGAGATTTTTTTGTTTAGTTGTATTTTTTTTTTTATTTTGCAAAATTTTCAGTGAAAAATCTCCTTTAACCAAACAACAATTTAGTTTTCATGGTTAGTAGTTCACTAGTTATAATTTGGCTATCTATCTCAGGTTCGGTTATTGTGCTAAGCCTTATTGTGTGAAACAAAGTGAAGTAAGGGATGAGATTAAAAATAGCCATTCGATAGTTGAGGGAGGGCCACGTCATTTAATGAAATTAACCCATGAAACGGCCCGTTTGATTGACCTAGACCGTTTTCTTTGACAGACACGTGAGACTAGCACAGATAGCATTCTAGTTCGACTCGCTCTCTCTCTCTCTCTCGACTCTCGCACATAACTCTCTCTCTCTAGTTCGACTCTCTTTGTCTCTTCATTCGACTCTTGCACAGATCGTCTCTTCCTCGCACACTTGGCCTTCATTTCCAAGCGAGAATGGAAAGCATGTGCATCTATGAAGCCCAGGGACGAAGCTAAGGGGGGGGGGCTAGTGGGGGCCATGGCCCCAAAGTTTTTCAAAAAAAATTTTCACATGTGGGTAAAATTTCAAATTTTTGCAAATTTTTTTTAATATAAGGGCAAAATTGATAGTAATCTTTTTAATGGCCCCTCCAAAAATTTTGGAAAAATTAAACATGAGAGGAAAAAAGAACGTGAGATGAGAAATAACTACATTATAAGTGAGCCCTTAAATTTTTAAAAGAAAAAAAAATACAAGTGTGTCTTTTTTACTTTTCTCTCTCCCTCCATTTTTTTTTCTAAAATTCTTCCCACCTTCCCTCTTTTCTAGAATTTCTCTGTCTCTCTCTCTCTCTCTCTCTCTCTTCTAGATGATGTATTTTCTACTTTTCTTTCTATCTACCTCTTTTCTAAAATTTATCTATTCTTTCTCTCTCACTTCTATCTCTCATTATTTACACTCTTATTGTTCAGATTTTCTCTCAATGACCTCTCTCTTTTCTCTCTTCCCATTATTTTACCTCATATACAGAAAATAACAAAATCCATATTCAATGTTTAATACAACAAAATTTTTGCTTTGCACACAAAAAAAATCCTCTTCAAAGCTAGAATTCTAAATATTATTACATTTAATTATTATTGTCTTTTTTTTTTTTCTTAAAAACAAACTCATTTCATTATTATTGTCTAATTAAAATATTATTGCTCTATTTTTTTCTAAAAAAAATATTATTATTGCTCTTTTATTTGTACCTATTTTATTTTGGCTAGATTTTAACATTGCTTCATGCCTTTGTCAATAACTTATGAGCCCTTTATTCCGAAGATTTTAAAATTTTGATTATATTTGGCTACACAAGGTTTTAGTACTGATATAATAATTGATGACTTTTACTCGTTGAAGGAATGTCCGGTTCAATTAGCATTATTTATGAAAATTTAGCTTTTACACTTAAGTGAAAGTTTACAATTTTTTTTTTTTAAGTTTTAACATATGTTGTAACATTTTGATTATGCTTATTTTGATTATAATAAAAATTTGAAGGCAGTCCAAGAATACGTAAGATGACCTTGACACCTAGTTAGAAAAAAAAATTAAGCAAAAATTATATTTGGCCCCCCTAAGAGTAAATCCTGGCTTCGTCCCTGATGAAGCCTCTCACAAAGTATGTGCCAGCGGCATTTCTTGACAAAGAAAGAAAAGATTCTTGACTTTTTTGATGGGAATTATGACTTTTATGTGCTTTTAAGACTTCATCAAGTAAGAATGTAAAGATTATACAATTTTCGTAAGCACTGATTGTTCGTTTTTTCAGTTTCCTTGAGCCAACCTGCTATCTTCGAATTTGGTAGATACCATATGAAAGGATTTTGTCTGCACACAATTACTGGAGACTCATTCTGCGTGGTAGTTTTGTAGGTCATGGGCGTGAAACCAAGACAGTGTTTTGGCTTTCAAACATCAAATGAAGTGAAATAGAGAAAGGAAAAATCGCCAGAGAATTGAAATTATGAATTCCAAATTGGTGTACGAAATGAAGGCCAACTGTGTGAGAGGAAGAATGCGATTTGTGCAAGAGTCGAATGAGAGAGAGAGAGAGAGAGAGAGAGAGAGAGAGAGAGTCGAATGCCATCTATGCTGATCTCACGAGTATGGCAAAGAAAACGGGCATGGGTCAGTCAAACGTGCTGACTTCATGGTTAACTTCATTAAATGTGGTCCTCCCTCAACCGTCATATAGGTAGTTTTTAATCTCATCCCTTGCTTCACTTTGCTTCACACAATAAGGCTTAACATAATAACTGAACCCATCTATCTCTAGAATTGATGGTTAATCCACTTGATCAAATACATCATTATTCCTATATGATGGTACCGAGTAATGTTCGGCCTAGCAGATGAACGATGATCTCATTCTCAACACCTTCATAATCAAGGATAATACATGCATGAGAGTAACAAATAATGCAAGAGTCACTACATGGGTGACATTCTGATGCCTAGTAAGCGTTTGGGGAGAGTGTATGGGTAGTATCCTAGTCTAGGATCAGTGGAATGCGTACCTACCCCTCTTATAGTGGTGAGAGTAGTCCCATGGAGCCCATGCAAGGGTGAAATGGGGGATTATTTCTAGGGTTGTGCATGGTCGGTATCGGTGGCGGTTATGCCCTCCACCGACACTGCCCATGCCGATGTAGCAGAAAACAATACTAATGTGAGAATTTATATCACACATTTTCTTAGTATTAATTGTTTTGATTCAAAATGTTTTGTATTTTTCTTAGCTCGTTTGTCTAGAATTTTAAATGTCTTTTACATTTATTTAATTCTTAGAAATTCTTGATATTTGCCGGTATCTAATTATTGAATAAGTTTGAAATTGAGTTGATGGGATAGAATTTGGGCTAAGCCGAGAGAGCAAATCCTAGTTGAGCTGGTCTAGTAAAAACACAATCCTGTTCGGTTTTGGATTCCAATTGGAGCTACAAACCATGGATTCATGTGTTGTTTGGGTTTTTGGAAAGAAAAGATATAGGCCTAAAACTTTCATGAAGAGCCCAAAACCCAATTATATCATTTTGAAGTTCAAAATCTAGAAGAAACATAGAAGTTTGAATCTGTCAAGAAGTTTAGTGCAACCCAAACCTTGTTTCAGTTTTTGGCCTGTATCGGGAGTTCTAGAAGTCAGAAAAATACAAGCTCATATGCGTTAGAAAGCTGAGAACGAGATTTTAAACTTTTATGCAGGGCCAAACTCCAAATTACATTGTTTTGATGCTCTAAATCCAGATGGAAGTTGGGTAATTAATTTCTGTGATCACGAAAGTAGACATAGGATTAATATAATGTCATGCTCCGTGCTATTACTTACCCCTTCGGCTCGCGTATAGGAATCGTATGCACAAAATTCGGGATTACCGCATGATAAAAACTCTTAGGATCACTTAATTGCCTTTAAATTTACTTAGCGGAAGACTTGTTTTAAAATTGGTATCGTAAAAAGATTAAAGCGAGATTAAAGGAAATTGATAAACCTTGTAGCAATAAATCAACATAAAGAAATACACACTTCCTTTAAACGAGCACGGTTTGGTACAAAAGAGGTCTTCGAGAGGATTACAAAAGAATAGGCCTAGATTATACAAAAATGTGAGCTTCCTATAGTCCACCTAGCCTATACAATCACATTTAAGAGGATCACAAATAGTTTTGAAACACTGCGATAAAAGAAAATAAAAGAAATAACGAAAGGGGGTACAAAACTGACTCTGCTGTCTTTGGCCTTAAAAATCCAAACACAACAATAAATTAGTTGTGAATTGTGATAAAAATGATATTTAAAGTGAAGTGTCAAAATCTTTAGAGTGAAAAATATATTTATTTCAAGAACTAAACAAAACCATTAATCCTTGGTTGAACCGAATTTCTCTAAGGTGCTCATGTCAAAGGAGGGGAATGATTGAGCTGACTTATTAGAGCCGACATAATTAGTTGCACAGACAACATTGATTAGGCTTGTTTGAACTCCACAATATAGGATTGTCTATATATTGTGTAGCTTCTTAAATTTCTTATAAATAAATAGCAGTAACATTTAAGAAAGAGAACGAATATGGTTCTTGTGTAAAATTTAGATCAAAGGGCGCTCGTCCCGGATAGGCAGCAAGGGCTAGCTTCAGGGGGAAGGAATAAATGATGATTTGTAGGATTTTTATGAATTGTGAATATTTATGTAGATTGGAGTTTTATAGATTTTTTGTGTAAAAATTGGTGAAAAGTTTTAAAGATATTTGATTTTTATTAAATTTGTAAAAATGTGTAGAGAGAGATATTGATGTAATTTTTTAATAAAATATTGAGTTTGATGCAAAAATATGAGAGAAAAGATTTGTTAGAATTTCTTTTTGAAAAGGTACTGAAATTTGTGTGAAAAGTTATTAAAATATTGTTAAAGGTATTGACGTTTGTGTAGGATTTTTTGATGTTTTGGATGTTATTTTGTGAATTTATTGTATTTTATAATATTTTTACAAAACGAACATGCTCGTAAACTACGAATATTGTTTCTTTGATTTTCATTAGTCTCGTACTATAATTTAAGAATAGGGACGAGGGATGTTTGTCCCTCTTTTCCTCACTTTCCTTTACTTGAGTAGTCTCTTAGACTTTGCTTCCCTTATGACACCTTTTGTTATCTAAAGGTTAAGGTTAAGACTCATCTAAAGCCCAAGTGTACGAATATCTCGGGCTTCGGCTCACGTTGTTGTGTCTTTGGATGGGTAAAAGAATTTTCAGTGAAATTTTTGTTGTAAAGGTAGGATAGATTCTCTTGGAATTGGTGAAAAATTATTGGAATTTTATTAAAAGGTATTAGAGTTTCTAAAAGTATTAATGTTGGTGAAAAAGTAATTGTGAATGTCATCCAAGGGCTTAATAATAAGAAAATTTGAAAGAGGTGAGACTACAGAGGGAAAAATAGGCTTTGATAATTTTTGCTGGAAAATCTTACTGCCTAACCATGACAAAAGTATAAGAATGAAATGAACTATTCCGATTTCATCAAAGTTAAAGAATTAAAGAATTGAATTTATCGTAAAGATTAGGAAAATTAGAAAAAATTTAATTGATATGCTCCAAAGAGTAAACAGACTCAAATAATTCTTCTATGATGAAACTTCTGTTAAAAAATGAGAGATACCTCCAAATGTTGTCTAACATAGACAAGCCGCTCCTCTTTTTTTGGCAGGTTCAATATTTATCCTTCAGTAATGTTTGACAAGCTAAAATTTCATGTTTCATATTTTTAGGGGAAAATTTCAAGAGATTGATTTTTATGCGGTTTGTGAAAAGTTGGCGAAAAATGTTAAGGTGTTTGATTATAAATTAATTTTATGAGAGTTTGTTGAAGTGTATAAAAAGATGATTTGATAAACTTGTTTTATGGAAAAGTATGGAGATAGATGATTTGATGAAATTATTTTTATCAAAAAGGGTTGGAGATAGATAATTTAATAGTCTTTTTCAATGGAAATTTGTTGGAGTTTGTTTGAAAATTTTTTGAGATTTTTTTGTTTAGTTGTATTTTTTTTTTATTTTGCAAAATTTTCAGTGAAAAATCTCCTTTAACCAAACAACAATTTAGTTTTCATGGTTAGTAGTTCACTAGTTATAATTTGGCTATCTATCTCAAGTTCGGTTATTGTGCTAAGCCTTATTGTGTGAAACAAAGTGAAGTAAGGGATGAGATTAAAAACTAGCCATTCGATAGTTGAGGGAGGGCCACGTCATTTAATGAAATTAACCCATGAAACCGGCCCGTTTGATTGACCTAGACCGTTTTCTTTGACAGACACGTGAGACTAGCACAGATAGCATTCTAGTTCGACTCGCTCTCTCTCTCTCTCTGTCTTCTCTCTCTCTCTCTAGTTCGACTCTCTTTGTCTCTCTCATTCGACTCTTGCACAGATCGTCTTCTTCCCTCGCACACTTGGCCTTCATTTCCAAGCGAGAATGGAAAGCATGTGCATCTATGAAGCCCAGGGACGAAGCTAAGGGGGGGCTAGTGGGGGCCATGGCCCCCCAAAGTTTTTCAAAAAAAATTTTCACATGTGGGTAAAATTTCAAATTTTTGAAATTTTTTTTAATATAAGGGCAAAATTGATAGTAATCTTTTTTATGGCCCCTCCAAAAATTTTGAAAAAATTAAACATGAGAGGAAAAAAGAACGTGAGATGAGAAATAACTACATTATAAGTGAGCCTTAAATTTTTAAAAGAAAAAAAAATACCAAGTGTGTCTTTTTTACTTTTCTCTCTCCCTCCATTTTTTTTCTAAAATTCTTCCCCCTTCCCTCTTTTCTAGAATTTCTCTGTCTCTCTTCTCTCTCTCTCTCTCTCTCTTTCTAGATGATGTATTTTCTACTTTTCTTTCTATCTACCTCTTTTCTAAAATTTATCTATTCTTTCTCTCTCACTTCTATCTCTCATTATTTACACTCTTATTGTTCAATTTTCTCTCAATGACCTCTCTCTTTTCTCTCTTTCCTTGTTTTACCTCATATACAGAAAATAACAAAATCCATATTCAATGTTTAATACAACAAAATTTTTGCTTTGCACACAAAAAAAATCCTCTTCAAAGCTAGAATTCTAAATATTATTACATTTAATTATTATTGTCTTTTTTTTCTTAAAAACAAACTCATTTCATTATTATTGTCTAATTAAAAATATTGCTCTATTTTTTTTCTAAAAAAAATATTATTATTGCTCTTTTATTTGTACCTATTTATTTTGGCTAGATTTTAACATTGCTTCATGCCTTTGTCAATAACTTATGAGCCCTTTATTCCGAAGATTTTAAAATTTTGATTATATTTGGCTACACAATTTTAGTACTGATATAATAATTGATGACTTTTACTCGTTGAAGGAATGTCCGGTTCAATTAGCATAATTTATGAAAATTTAGCTTTTACTTAAGTTAAAGTTTACAATTTTTTTTTTTTAAGTTTTAACATATGTTGTAACATTTTGATTATGCTTATTTTGATTATAATAAAAATTTGAAGGCAGTCCAAGAATACGTAAGATGACCTTGACACCTAGTTAGAAAAAAAAATTAAGCAAAAATTATATTTGGCCCCCCTAAGAGTAAATCCTGGCTTCGTCCCTGATGAAGCCTCTCACAAAGTGCCAGCGGCATTTCTTGACAAAGAAAGAAAAGATTCTTGACTTTTTTGATGGGAATTATGACTTTTATGTGCTTTTAAGACTTCATCAAGTAAGAATGTAAAGATTATACAATTTTCGTAAGCACTGATTGTTCGTTTTTTCAGTTTCCTTGAGCCAACCTGCTATCTTCGAATTTGGTAGATACCATATGAAAGGATTTTGTCTGCACACAATTACTGGAGACTCATTCTGCGTGGTAGTTTTGTAGGTCATGGGCGTGAAACCAAGACAGTGTTTTGGCTTTCAAACATCAAATGAAGTGAAATAGAGAAAGGAAAAATCGCCAGAGAATTGAAATTATGAATTCCAAATTGGTGTACGAAATGAAGGCCAACTGTGTGAGAGGAAGAATGCGATTTGTGCAAGAGTCGAATGAGAGAGAGAGAGAGAGAGAGAGAGAGAGAGAGAGAGAGTCGAATGCCATCTATGCTGATCTCACGAGTATGGCAAAGAAAACGGGCATGGGTCAGTCAAACGTGCTGACTTCATGGTTAACTTCATTAAATGTGGTCCTCCCTCAACCGTCATATAGGTAGTTTTTAATCTCATCCCTTGCTTCACTTTGCTTCACACAATAAGGCTTAACATAATAACTGAACCCATCTATCTCTAGAATTGATGGTTAATCCACTTGATCAAATACATCATTATTCCTATATGATGGTACCGAGTAATGTTCGGCCTAGCAGATGAACGATGATCTCATTCTCAACACCTTCATAATCAAGGATAATACATGCATGAGAGTAACAAATAATGCAAGAGTCACTACATGGGTGACATTCTGATGCCTAGTAAGCGTTTGGGGAGAGTGTATGGGTAGTATCCTAGTCTAGGATCAGTGGAATGCGTACCTACCCCTCTTATAGTGGTGAGAGTAGTCCCATGGAGCCCATGCAAGGGTGAAATGGGGGATTATTTCTAGGGTTGTGCATGGTCGGTATCGGTGGCGGTTATGCCCTCCACCGACACTGCCCATGCCGATGTAGCAGAAAACAATACTAATGTGAGAATTTATATCACACATTTTCTTAGTATTAATTGTTTTGATTCAAAATGTTTTGTATTTTTCTTAGCTCGTTTGTCTAGAATTTTAAATGTCTTTTGCATTTATTTAATTCTTAGAAATTCTTGATATTTGCCGGTATCTAATTATTGAATAAGTTTGAAATTGAGTTGATGGGATAGAATTTGGGCTAAGCCGAGAGAGCAAATCCTAGTTGAGCTGGTCTAGTAAAAACACAATCCTGTTCGGTTTTGGATTCCAATTGGAGCTACAAACCATGGATTCATGTGTTGTTTGGGTTTTTGGAAAGAAAAGATATAGGCCTAAAACTTTCATGAAGAGCCCAAAACCCAATTATATCATTTTGAAGTTCAAAATCTAGAAGAAACATAGAAGTTTGAATCTGTCAAGAAGTTTAGTGCAACCCAAACCTTGTTTCAGTTTTTGGCCTGTATCGGGAGTTCTAGAAGTCAGAAAAATACAAGCTCATATGCGTTAGAAAGCTGAGAACGAGATTTTAAACTTTTATGCAGGGCCAAACTCCAAATTACATTGTTTTGATGCTCTAAATCCAGATGGAAGTTGGGTAATTAATTTCTGTGATCACGAAAGTAGACATAGGATTAATATAATGTCATGCTCCATGCTATTACTTACCCCTTCGGCTCGCGTATAGGAATCGTATGCACAAAATTCGAGGATTACCGCATGATAAAAACTCTTAGGATCACTTAATTGCCTTTAAATTTACTTAGCGGAAGACTTGTTTTAAAATTGGTATCGTAAAAAGATTAAAGCGAGATTAAAGGAAATTGATAAACCTTGTAGCAATAAATCAACATAAAGAATACACACTTCCTTTAAACGAGCATGGTTTGGTACAAAAGAGGTCTTCGAGAGGATTACAAAAGAATAGGCCTAGATTATACAAAAATGTGAGCTTCCTATAGTCCACCTAGCCTATACAATCACATTTAAGAGGATCACAAATAGTTTTGAAACACTGCGATCAAAAGAAAATAAAAGAAATAACGAAAGGGGGTACAAAGCAGACCCTGTATCTAGAATCTCTTTGGCCTTGAAATAATCCAACATCTTGCTTAAAAATAAAAAAGACAAACACAGACAAACATAAAAGAGGTGAGTCCTACTGACTCAATAAGGTCGGTGAGGGGGCATGCTCATACATGTGTAATTCATGCTTTGGAATAAATAGTCCAGTGCAATGATTTCAAATCATACAAGTAATAGAAACAGTATAGAGAATGCATGCAATGCAATTGAAATGCCTTCGCTCATCATATGGTTCCCTAAGGTATCCCGGTTGCTCTGCTCACCCCAGAGTTGGGTTGTATGTCCCTCCTCTCCTCGTGGGACTGTCCCATGCACCTACACCAGGACCCTTAAAAACAACGCACTAGTGTTCAGAAGGAGCCCACCCACTCCCTGTAGTGGGGGTTGCACTCTCCTCATGTGCCCAGTACGTTACTCTTTCTTCTTGGAATCACCACAGGCTTAGGGGTTCCTCACATTTATTTTCCTCTCATGATGTTAATGCAATTAATGCAGGAATATCATTCATGTGCAAAATACATTCAATCATCCATGATATGACTTGTAAACCAATAAAGTACTTGTAATTTCAATGCATGAATAATCAAAATGTAAATTCCAGAAATTAAATCCACAAACTGAATTTAAAATACTCAATCAGTTTCTATGTCATATGAGTTTAAATTATTAGACCTTTTTCCTAAAATAAAGAGTTAATAAATTTTATTCTTTTTATAATGTTAATTAAAGAATTAAACATGAAATTTATAATTAAATGTTAAATCTGCCCTAAATCTTCAAATGAAGGCTTCTTGGGCCTCCTTCGATCCTACTGGGCCTATCCCTAAAGTTTTAAAGTATTTTGAGTTTGTTTAGGGTTAACGGGCCTAAAGTCCATTTATAGCTAAACGGGTTTTGTGATTTGAGCCCTTAATTCTACTCGGTTTGGACTCAAATTTGGGCTTCCCCATCTATTTTTTATGCTATACACAGCCATAAAGTTATTTTTCCCATTTGGACCTTTTTACCCTAACGTTTTATGTGAAATGTTGAAACTGCCCTTAGAGACATCCAGGGGCATTTTTGACCTTTCTCGACCTCCGATTGAGCTGAAATTTTTACTGGAACCTACTGTGACCTATATATATACAAATTTTCATGCAAAAATCTGAGGATTTCATGGGGACGTTTTGGACAGTGCATTTTCACTAAAAATTCCTTTTTCCATACATGTGATGTTCATGTGCTATAAATCCTTAGATCTAATGATTAAGTCATCATAACTGAAATAATATAATCAAACATGCATTAAAATATAGATCAGCAACAAAAATCACATGTAACCTCATAACTTCCTTCAAAATCATCAAAAAACATGCATGAACATTTTGCTTCAAAACTCATCTCAAGCCCTCTTGGCTTCATTTCCATGGCCTTGATATGCCATTTCAACCATAAAATCCATCTCTTGCCATTCGGCTCACATCAAAACCCTTTCATCGCAAAGTTTCTCAACAAAAAGTATGTAAAAATCATCATAAACATAAGTATTCACATACAACTATCATCTACACTTTGTATCATGATAAAAACTAAGTTGAGCATATTTTTCATTGAAACTAACATGTAATAGCAAAGATTTCATATTGAAAGCAACCAAAACAAGGTCAACCCAAATTTTCCTAACCAAATATGCATAAAACTAGTCCTTACCTATACTTGAATGCAAGCCCTTCTTCTTCTCTTTCTTTTTCTTCTTCTCTTCATTTCCCTCTCTTTTTCTTGGTCGATCCTCCCTTTTCTCTCTTCTTTTCTTTTCTCTCTCTCTCTTCTCTCTCTCCCCCTCTCTCTTTCTCTCTCTTGCACGGCTAAAACACAAAATGCCGTCCATGAGTTGCACAAAAGGCTTAAATGCATTGTCTCTCTCTTCATTACTTCTCTCTTCTCTCTCTCTCTCTCTCTCTCTCTCTCTCCTCATAACTTCTCTCTTCATTCCCTTATCTCCCCCTTTTTCTCTCTCTTGACACACAACAATGAGCATTGCGTGAGTCTCATGTGCTTTTACATCTTTATTTTTGTCTTTATTCGACCTAATTAATTAGGGGCATGCTATATTTATGGAGATATAATGATCAAGGAGACAAGAAATTAATTATATACATTGAATCTTTACTCATAGGAGAAAGAGTTTTGACACATGGCCAACAAGATAAGCCGAAAACGAGGCTTTCTTAGCAGCAAATATCTAAATCAAAGGTATCAAATTAAATTTAAATTTTTTTGTACATTTTAGACAAGGAAAAAAGTATTAATAAATATTGATGGGTTCTTTGAAAAAAGCCAACCCATTAATGACGTTTTATTTCGTAATAGATCATAATGTATTTTGAAATCTATTAGTGGACGTTTTATCATAATGCATTTGAAAACCCATTAATGAGCATTTTATTTCGTCCAACCCATTAATGGACGTTTTAATATATTTAGAAACTCATTAATGGACGTTTTATTTCGTAATTCATCATAATGTATTTGGAAACCCATTAATAGGGGTTCTATTTCACAACTAATCATAATATATTTGGAAAGATATGAGGAAGTTGAGCACTAGGAAGATTTTTAAATCGTTTTGGTAATTTTTGAAATTTTTCCATTCTTATTTAGGTAGTTTTCATATGCAAAAAAAAAAAAAAAAAAAACTAGAGGTGGCGGTGCAATATCACTACTTCTTGGAGATATTAGGGACTGGTTCCGATACGTGAACAACCCTACTCGTTTCTCCTTTTATTTCTCACCTGTGGAGTTCTTAATTTCTCAGATATTTTGGCAACTAACGATTTTTTCTTCATTTAGAGTATACTTTCCGAGTTTATTGTGAGTCTAAGTGACAACCCAAGAGGGGGTGAATTGAGTTTTAATAAAATCTGAAATTTTTTCGATAAAAAACTCAGATCTCAAAAAATTTCAAGAATAATAAATTGCAACACAATAAATAACGATAATAAAATAAGAGAGTTAAGGAGGAGAGATAACACCGATATTTTTAGGTGGTTCGGCCAAGACTTACCTACGTCTACTTCCAAGGCTATTGCCTTCCTTGGGCTTTCTCCACTATAATCCAATAGCAAATCACCTTAGCTTCTGGGTGCTAAGTAACCGTTATAAGCGTTTTGTGGAGATCATGCTCAACCTCTTACAACAAATCTCACACTCACGGTAAGATTTCGTTTGTCCTCACGATAAGAATAACCTTGCCTGGCAAATAATGAGAGCAAAAATAGTTTGATGACCCAAGAATAATAAGAGGGCCTTCTTTGTGTTTTGGAGGTAAGATTTATCATCTTAATTAATGAATTTCTTAGTTTTTTAAGTATAGATTTTTGGTTGTTGTGATTTGGATTTGTGGACAAAATTGATGTTTAAATGTTATAGTTAGTTTCATACATGTTTAGGGGTGTTGAATGCATGTTTTAGGAGTAAAAAAATATGTATGTGGGGTTGATTGTGTGATTTTAGGTCGCTATGTATCGTGGATTTTGAGCAGCGTTCAAACACTGTAAAATTTTTCGTTTGAACGAATTACTAAAATGTTCATTTACAGGGATGAGAAATACGTTCGAACGAAATCTTTACACCATTCGAGCGTATTGTAGTCGTTTGAACATTTTCGAACGTTTTTTTTTAAGGAAAATTAGAAGTTTAAAATTATGCACAACAAATCTAAATTTAAGGTGTTGGGCCTGAAATGGATTTTCATCACTGTAACAATATTAACATCCACATGAAACTAATGGAGAGAATAACAAAAGCTGATACAACATTTTTCAAACTAACATCTTTTATTGTATGAAAAGAAATAGAGAGCAATACTTTAGTTAGTAGGGCCGGACTTCTGAAAACCTTTTGGCCACACATCCGAAAAGAATATGCAAAGAACTGCTTTGTAGATATGATGTGTGACTAAAAGTTTTCATATGTCCCGCTCTACTAACCAGAGTATTGCTCTCTATTTCTTTTCATACAATGAAAAATGTTGGTTTAGAAAATGTTGTATCAGTTTTTGTAATTCTCTCCATTGGTATCCTGTGGATGTTAATATTGTTACAGTGATGCAAATCCATTTCAGACCCAACAACTTTTTATTTAGATTTCTCGTGCATAATATAAACTTATAATTTTCCTAACAAAATAAAAAAAACATTTTGAACATGCTCGATAGATCACAAATATGTTTGATCGATATAAACATGTAACATATAATCCTTCAGCTGCATCAGCCTTGTCTGGGGCCTTAACTTAGGCTGATATTGGATCACCTTCACCTAAAACAACATCGAGTAGATGTATAGGTAAGTTATTTGATTTATTCATTCAGGTAAATTTTTTTGTTGATTATTTTTGTCAATTATTTAAGCGTTATATTGATTACAATTTCTAATTTAGGAAGATAAGGATGCACACAAAGTTGAAAAAAGTTTTGATGCACGCAAAATTTGCACGCGACGACGAAGATAGATTAATTTTTTTTTATTGTGTATTATATTTAAATTGTTTCGAATATTGTGATTAATTATTTAATTGTAAATTTTGTTAATTTAATTATTTAATATATTTTTTGAATAATTTTCTAGCAATTTTTAATTTCTCTTTTTAAAAAAAAAAGCCATTCTAACGTTTGTTTTAACGTTCGAAGTACAACGTGCCTCTCTTACGTTCGAACTATATTCAAACTTTCGTGTTTTCTTTCATAACATGTTCGAGCAACAACTTTTTTATTCCTTGATCAGTACATCAAACGGATTTAACGATATCCATTGGAAGGTCATTAAGGCTATGTTTGGTTTGGTTTTGAAAACATTTTTTGTGTAATGATTAATAATTTTTTTTTTGTTGGAGGTAGTGTAGCTTGGGATTGGTGAAAAGTTTGTTAAAAGTTATTAAAGTCTGTTAAAAGTTGTTGGAGTTTGTAAAAAGTTATTGGAGTTTGTAAAAAAAGTATTGGAATTGATGAAAAAGTGATTGTGGAAATTTTTTGTAATTTTTTTGAGAATTAGCCAAACATAGCCTAAATGTTCGAACGTGTTTCCACTTTTCTTCCGAAATTGTTCGAACAGTTTTCACATCAACCACTGTAACAGATTAAGTACAGTTACAGATGTTCCATTTTAAAGCGTTGGAATGGTACCTTACATATGGAACTTAAAATTTTTTTGGGATGTTCAAACGTTTATTTGCATTATCAACCGAATTTCTATTTTCCATAGAAAGACGTTCGAAGATAATCCTCAACTGTCTATTCTAAAGTATTCACACGATAGTTTTTTTTTTGGGGCAAAACCGTTTCGTCCTAAAAGGGTACTTTTTTGGGACGGAACATTAATTTCGTCCTAAAAAACTTTTTGTAACGGGTTTGTTGGGATAGTCGGGGCGACGAACGGATTCTGTCCCAAAAAATTATTTTGGATGGAATTCGGGTTTTTTGTGACAAAAATATTCGTCCCAAAAGCCAAAATTTGTTGTAGTGGTCCACACATCCTTCTTGAGTCAACAAACCCGGTTTAAAGCTATAACCCACTGGGGACAATGGCTCTCGGCAGAATGTGGTCCACCAAAAGGGTGTCATGCACTTGAGATTCACGCACCTTGTGAAGGGCGCAGTGTTTTAGGGACCTAGGTCAAAGCCACCAAAACAACTCCCCCAATTGCCAAGTGGTTCGCACACGACCACACCAATTTATGCTCCTAGACCATTCTAGGTAACACACGAGCTCAAGAAAGTAGGATCACACACAAAGATGAAGAACTTCACAAGTTGTATTGCAAAAGATAACGTGATGATGGTAAAGATTTATTAGTCTTAGAACTACAAGATAAATCGTACAAGAGTTATTAGCCCAAGTCTGCCCAAGCCAAGAAGGTTATTACCCTACAAAGTAGAATATCTGAACTAGGGTACTAGCCTAGCCCAAGTGAACAAGGTTATTGGCCCTAAACACCGAATAGCATATACGTGTCTATACTTAGCCACAAGTCTCTCAAGCTCACATGCTCTCCAAATCTCTAATCTTTGAATGAATTCATTTTTAATGTGCCTAAGAGATGCTTATATAGGGCTCCTTCGGTGCTAATCCTATTTCTAGATAATTCAAAAACGCATCTCCTAGAGTTTAGATTATGTCCTTAAAATCTAGGAGATTACACCCCTTATTCAAATTTCAAATAATCTAATCCTAGATAATTTTTAAATCGTCTTTCCTAGAGTTTAGGAATCTATCCCTAAAATCTAAGAGATTTGAATTACAAATCTTATTCACCTAATCCCTTAGACACTTTAAAATCTAGGAGAATTGAATTTGAACAAAACTCAATACATGGTGCTTAATACAATTGGGCCTCCAGGACTGATTACATTTGATAGGGGCACACAAGCCCAATATAACATTTTCTAAGGCCCTAAGGGCCACAACCAAATTGGCCTTAAAGGCCATAACCAAACTGGCCTCAAATTACTTAGGTGCACACACAAGTTAAGGGAACAAAAATGATAAGGCCTGCAAAGAGTGTTTAATACTTAGATATACAACTGAATCTAAACCTTAAAAAAGAAAAGATATAATTTTCGATTTTGAGGATTTTAATTTTTCATTCTCACTAATTTAATCCTTATATATATATATATATTAATTTATAGTTCGTATCCCTTGACCACTTTGCGAATTGCGTTTCATTCAACTTATATTTGGATGATTATACTAAACGGAATGATCATCTGACATTATATAGAAGTTCTCTTGAATGAATTAAGATTTCCTAAAAGGAAATTTAAAAATTACTGCTGGATTTTTATGGGAATTTAAAAAACTTTATAGGTTTCTAAAATTCACAAAGCAATGCTTGACTTTCGGCTATACTTGCAAAATCACTTCCTCTATCATATTTTTGTCTAAATTTCTAATGAAATTGATGAAATGACACGCCATGTATCAATATATATATTTGTGTAGCATGCCACATATCTTAAAAATAAATAAAAATTATAATATCTTTTTATGATATAATATTTTTTATTTAATTTACCACTTTTGTTAATTTCATTCTTATTTAATTTATTGTTTCAATTATAATTTATATTTATGTTTTAGACAAAGTGGTCACATGACCATATATTGACACCTGGTGTGGAACGTCATCAATTCTGTTAGAAATTTAGATAAAAAGTGACGGAGTGAGCGATATTATAAGTGTAGTCGAAACCAATTAGGAAGTGAACTATCAATTCTACAAACCGAGACATTTTTTCATAATTTCATATAAACCAGGACAGTGATTTCTATATTTCCCTTTCCTAAAATTCCATGTATATTCTACCGAGTTAAATTTCTTATGTTTGACCAATGATTTTAAAATGACTGAGATCTTCCAAATCAGCATTTTCACCAATTTAGCATTTACCACCTCGGGCGTTTGTACCATATAGTGACAACATAATCTAAAAATAATGGGTGATATATATTCAAGACGTTGTCATGATCATGATGTTAGAGTATAGAAGAAATTAGATCGTCCTCATGCAAAAAGGAGCTGGGTAAGAGTTGTCTCATATAAGACAAAATATAATTTTACAGGCTGTCATTTAATTAATTAACATTTATTACCTTTCTCTTTCACCATCTAAAATAATTAGTTTTGGGGCATTTTGTTGATATTAATTAACTTGGGAATTCTCATTATTTACTAATTGTTCATTGAAAAACGATCAAATTTATATTTGTTCTGCGAATCACATGAAATTTATATCTCAATTAGGTGATGTTAAGTTATCAAATGCTTAGAGGGAGTTACTAAAGCATATTCCACTTGCCCTAGAGTAATTGAAGAAACAGTCTCCTTAAAACGATTTTTGCTCAAGAAGAAGTCATCAAGGCGTAATATTCGCTTGTAATTTGAAATTTCTGCAATGATATTGGACGGATTCCATCAAATCAGATGACACCTTGTTTATCAATATTGATCATAATGCGTTAAATTGGTTTATTAAATGAATTTAATAGGCTACACAGTGGGAGTAGCCCTTCCCGCTCCAAAAATCTCTTCCTTGAATTATTTTGCATGAATTTTTAGGAAAGACCTGAAAATCTCATTCATGAGTCTTTGAAATGTCAAAGGTGCATTGGTCAAGCCGAAGGGCATGACTAGAAACTCGTAGTGACCCTCGTGTGTTCGAAACGCTGTTTTAGGGACATCTTCAGGTCTGACTCTGATTTGGTGGTAGCCTGACCTCAAATCCAGCTTAGAGAAAAATTTAGCTCCATAGAGCTCATCTAGTAGCTCATCAACCATAGGAATAGGAAACTTGTCCTTAACGGTCTCCTTGTTTAACGCCCTATAATCCACGCACATCCTCCATGTACCATCCGCCTTCCTAACCAGCAAAACAGGGGATGAAAAAGGGCTTTGACTCAATCTAATAACCCCTGTTTTCAACAATTCCCTCACAATCTTCTCAATTTCTTCTTTCTGAAAAAATGGGTAACGGTAAGGTCTAACTGAAATAGGTGCAGTACCCTCTTTTAAAATAATAGCATGATCATGAGTCCTAGTAGGTGGCACTCTAGTTGGTTCCTCAAACGCATATGAAAACTGTTGCAGCAAGCTTTCCATTTCAGGAAGCACTTCAGTTGTAGCTAACTCCATAGGTTCTATGAGCTGCAAAATGACACCCTTGGTCCCTATTTTGCTGACTTGGGATATCTCACTATCTGCCATGAGCTGTGTAGGGTTCATACCCCTTAAGAAGACCCTTTTCCCATCTAGGGTAAACTCCATAATTAGTGCCGAGAAATTTCATAAAATCTGGCCCAATGTCCTTAACCAATACACACCCAAAACCATGTCACAGCCAGCTAAAGACAGCACATAGGTGTCAGTTAAAAAACTGTTACCTTGTAGGCTAATCTTCACATTTTCACTCCTTCCTTCACTGGTGAGTAATTCACCATTAGCCACCCTCACCCTTATTTCTTCACCTCAGTCAACACTTAAATGTCCTCTTTTTACTATGGAAGGGTCCAAAAAATTATGGGTACTTCCAGAATCAATCAAAATGACCACATTCTGACCTCCCACTCTCCCAACTACCCTCATAGTCTTAGGATTTAAGGACCCTGTTAGTGCATGTAAAGATATTTTCGGATCTGCTTCTATTGCTTCCAAAATCTCTTCCTCTTCATCACCTTTAACCTCCTCGGGTCCATTGTGATTGATATCCCCCATCTCGATGCCTTCCATCAAAAATAACTTCGGCTTTTTACACACATGTTTGGTTGTCCACTTTTCATCACAATTGTAGCATAAACCCTTTTCTCTTCTTTCTCTCATTTGGTATGGTGTTAATTTTTGGATTGGGAATGTCTTCTTTGGTTGCTGGTGGTATGGGTTGCTGTTTGGTTGATAATTGGTGGAATGAGAATTGATGTTTGGGTTGTGATTGGTGGAATGTGGATGACTGTTTGGGGTGTAGGTGGATGGTGTTTGAAGTAATCCTTTGCTATTTTTTTTGCTCAATAATACATGTTCTTCCTGAATTTTTGCTAAACCATATGCTGTGATCAAATTATGGGCGCTGAACATTCTCACTGGTAATCTAATCTCATCTTTGAGTCCACTTAGAAAGCAACTCAACTTATAAGTTTCAGATAAACCACGTAATCTATTGGATAGTGCCTCGAATTTTCCCTTATAAATTTCAACACTAGAGGTCTGTTTCAACCTTGTGAGCATTTCCATAGGATCATCATAGACACTAGGCCCAAATCTCAACAATAGAACCTGAACAAATACCTCCCAATTCTTCAAAACTCCAGAATCTTCCAGATCTTGAAACCAGATTAAAGCTTGTCCTTCCATATGATAGGATGCCAACAACAAACGATGTGTGATGGGTGTTTGGTGGTAATTAAAAAACTGGATAGCCTTGTATAACCAACCACTAGGATCAACCCCATCAAACCTTGGAAAATCTAGCTTAATTGACCTGACTTGTAGTCCTCCTGAATCTGGGTTTCCTCCACTTCCACTTCCACTTGGTGGTGTATCGTATTGATGTCCCACATGTGTCTCCTCCCGCTGCTTCTCCTTGTCTTTGATCAGACTTTGCATATTAAAGGTAAGGTTCGAAAGCTGCTGTTCTATACCATGCAAAACTTGTTTCTGATCATCTTGATCCTTCTTTAACAGGTGCACCTGATCCATAATCTCCTTATACCGTGTATCTACCATGGTTGGATCTGAGCTTTGATACCAAATGTAACAATCTTCTAGATTGTAACGAATGCTTGTAGAGTTTGGATGATTGTATTGAGAACAAGTATGTAATTCAACTGATATTCATTAAGAAAATAACCAATATTCGAGAATTGGCAAACTCCATAGACATAGAGAGAAAACTATAAAGCTAAACGTCGCTCAGGATTTTTCGATACCGCAGATTCTAGTAACCGCTCCTATATATTCTAGAAAGCTAAAATAGAATACGGGCCTTAGATATCGTTACAGCCCATCACAGCTCACACTAGCCCACACTGCATCTCCCTTTAATAGCTGCATACACCTACAGCTCATACGCATACATTGCAGCCCATGCGCATAACGTTAAGGCCCCCTGATCCCTCAAGCCCATGAACCCACATCCATCCATCTGCTTATACGCCACATCTTCAGCCTCTCGAACATTCGACATACTTTAGTTCGTGTCCAGTCCTTGTCTTCCCCAACACAACCTTATTTCTTAACTATGATCTTGGTCGTGTAACACCCCCCCCCCACATCTGTGCGTTGTTTCAAGATACAGATTTTACTAAATCTTGTAATGTTATGCTGGCATATAATCGTTTCCGAGGATTAGCTTGCCAAATGCTGAGACAACTGCAATACGACTAAACGAGGCAGTTCACATTTTCTCGAAGGCGGATTTCAAACTGTGAACTTCCACACCTTTGTCCGAATGGTAAATAAACTCTTCAGATTGCCGCGCTCCCATGCTCCACACCAAGACTACTTAATCTTTGTTCAAAAAAGGAGGATTGCACACAAAATGAACAGTGGGGTTTAGTGTGTACTCTACTGTTAAGTTGAGGGCAAAAAATAAAATATTGAGAAAACTACACTTTACCACTTTATTTGTGATTTGGCTCCCAAACTACCAATTCTTTGCAATTTACACTCTAAAAGGAGATCGACTTGTTAAAAACTATGCTAAGTGGAAAAATCTCAAAATTTTTTTAGGCAAATTGTAAATAAGTGGTAGTTTGAGAGGATCAATTGTCATAGTTTGAGGGACAAATTACAAATGAAGTGATAGTTTAGGATGAAAAAGTGTAATTTTCTTTATAATAATCAACTGGGAGGTGATTATAAGAATTTAATAGGCTAAACAACCAAAATTCAAATTGAAAAAAGTGAGTTTGAGCCTTGCATCTTTTTTATCGAAGATTCATCAAAGGATTCAGCTCTATCATTGCACCCATCACTAAGTGCTTGAAGGCAGGTATTTTCAAGCGACTAGTGAAGCCGAGAAGAGTTTTGAAGTTATCAAGAGGAGATGACGGAAGCTCCAAGCCTTTCATTGCCAAATTTTGACATTGTGTTTGAAGTTGATTGTGACGCTTCTAATGTTGGCATTGGTGCCAAGAAGGAAAGCCTATCGCCTTCTTCAGTGAAAAGTTGAGTGAGTCTTGCAAGAAATACTTGACTTACAACAAAGAATTTTATGCTATTGTTTGGGCTTTGCATCATTGGAGTCATTATCTTCTTCTTAAGGAGTTCATCTTGTTCTTGGATTATGAAGCCTTGAAGTACTTGAAAAGCCAACAAAAACTCAATTCCCGACATGCCAAATGGAGTGAGTTTTTACAGTCATTTTCCTTTGTTCTCAAACATAAGGCGGATATTCAAAATCAAGTGGCTGATGCTTTGAGTCGTCGACATTCCTTACTTTTTACCATGAAAGTTAATGTTTTGAGCTTTGAAGTGGTGAAAGAGCTTTGCAAGGAGGATCCCTATTTTATCAAGGTGGATTCCGATAGGTGGAGAATTCTTGCTCTGTATCCCGTATTGGATTACATTAGGTGGTGATTTCTGTATTCCTTTGTGTTCTACCTGAGTGGTGAGCTTATCTATCTGTCTGTGTGAGTTAGAGTGTGATCCCAAACAATTTCCCAATCTTTCCACATTCATCCTGAGTGATCCAAACACTATTCTGACCTTCCAAAAAATATCTCGAGGTATCCCATTACTATCTCGAGTTGTCTTACTCTCCTGAGCTGTCCTCTTACCCCCGAGTTTTTCCTTTCTCTTGAAGTATTCCAACCAGCCCGAGGTGCTCACGAGGTGTCACGCGCTTTTCTCTAGTTAACTCCGGTATCACTAAGAGATTACATCCCTTATTCAAATAATCTAATCCAAGATAATTTTCAAATAGCCTCTCCTAGAGTTTAGGATTCTATCCCTAAAATCTAGGAGATTTGAATTATAAATCTTATTCACCTAATCCCTTAGACTTTATCTGTTAAATCTAATTGAATTCAAATAAAACTCAAAGTAAAAGAACTTCTATCGAAGATAGACTTCCTAAAAGGCGATTAACCCACAGATATTTATCGTCCACTTCATCGCCTTCCAAACAAGTTTGGATACTAGGGAAGTATTTATTTCCTTCATCAGCCGCATTCCAAGTTCACCTCTCTCGCAAGGTATTGAGATAGAATCCCAAGATTTCAAGTGTAGATTCCTCTTTTTTCCTTGGTCGTGACCCACCAAAATTTTTTTAAAGCTTGATCCATGTCCATACACTGAGATTTTGGCGTACTGAAGAAACTTAGGGGATATGATGGGAATGCCGAAACAACTGCCTTGATCATCATTATCTTCCCTGCTTGAGATAACAATTTTGCTTTCCAACCAAATAGTTTATTAAAGAGTTTCTCCTTTAGCTCTTCAACTGCCCTTTGCTTTGTTCACGAGATCAATAGGGGAAGGCTTAAATGCTTTATGTTTATTGTAATGGAAATAGATGATTTGATTGAATTTGTTTATATTTATTATAATGGAAATAGATGATTTGATGGTGATAGATATTATTTTGAAGTTATTTGTCTGAATTATGCACGACAATTCGAGCAGAGATTTGTAGTAATGGATCTTTGTATATACCTTGAAAACCATCAGTCACTTGGCAGAAAATAAGTCGACTTTCTTATCATGAGATGCTTAGAGGGAGTTGCTAAAGCATATTTCACTTGCCCTAGAGTACTTCATGAAGAAACAATCTCCTTTAAAGACGAGTTTTGCTCTGGAAAGAGTCATCAAGACGTAATATTCGCTTGTAATTTGTCTGCAAATTTGAAATTTCTATAATGATATTTGTTAGAGAATATAATTCAAGTAATAAAATCTTCCTCTTCCTATCAGCTTAACCTTTTAGGATGAGTGGTAGATTCACAATATTGGATGGATTCTATCAAATCAAATGACACTTTGTTTATCAATGTTGATCATAATGCGTTAAATTGGTTTATTAAATGAATTTAAGAGGCTACACAATGGGAGTAGCCCTTCCCTCTCCTAAAATCTCTTCCTTGAATTATTTTGGTCGCACACAAGATCAACCCTACAGGTATGATTAAAAGAGTCGGTGCCTACTAACAATCAAAAAAGCGTTTCTGTTACAAGAAGAGACGAAGGTTTTATTTGCAAAGAAAGATCGAAGTTGGGAGATTCTAAATTGGGAGGAATCGATCGGCCCTCTATGCGTCGGAGTGCTTCAGCGCCTATTTGGTGATGCGGAAGTTGTCCTCAACATTTGTAGTGGTAGCATCCACAAACTGCAAAAATGGAGAAAAAATTTAGAGACAAACATGCGCACATACAACAACTTCAGAAACCTTGAAATATGGCTTGAAATTTAAACGGAAGAGAACAAACCTCGAAATATAGCTCGGAAGTTGTTGCGTTCACTCTGACATAACCGAATTCAGAAATCCTCACTAAGCTCCAGCTATTTGACTGTTGATGAACACACCAATGCAAGTAAATTCCATGAAGGTTTTTGCTAAAAAGGTATATAAAACATTTATATATATATGTTTTGGGAGGGAGGCACGTGAGGGGGAAACGCCTTACGTCCGTTGTAAAATTGTCCAGGGCAAAGCCAGCCATGCCAATAATTGCCTGCACAGGGGCATTGTAATTGCTATTGTCGTACGTGTCCACCCCATTTGCATCTTTTGTAGGCAAAGCCAAGCATTGTCCTTGATAAACAGCACAAGTTCTTTCGTAATTATGAACATGGCCGAACAAAGCCAGATCGACCTACATATTACAAGGCACCACAAGTTAGAAAATTACCCAATTGTATTAACTAAAGGAGCTAGCTGAATTTGACTTTACCTGGTATTGAAGTAGTAATGGTTCCACGGAATCTACAAAACTCGAGTCAACACTAGTGTCTGCATTTGAAGAAGTATACATGGGTCGGTGCCTGCATTAGGCAAATATTATTTTTCATTGCTATTTAATTTGTGCAAATTAAGATATTGGAGATGTGATCGATGAATATATACATATGCATACACGTGTTTGTGTGAAATATACTCACCCCATAAAAACCAACCACGGAGTGCTTGATCGATCAACTGAAGCCATGTCTGCTGCCATCCAGTTATACTGAAGTAATGCACATGGCCATCGCATAATTAAGTGCCAACAAAAGCAACATGTATAAAAATCATAGCAGAACCCATTGCAAATTCTACCATAATGGCTCAAGAGATAATCATCTTTTGATAATTACCTGCTCAGAACCCACGGTCCAATCGTGTTCGGTTGAAATTATTGTGAAGTGAACACTTCCTTGCTCTATGGAATACCATGGCTCATCCATTGCGGGAGTTGGCATTTGAAAATAAGTCTCATAAGCAACTCCACATTCCCCACCTGAATCTGGAGTTATATATACTGATCCAGAGTCTATGTAGTCCCTGAAGCACAAAAGAAAAAGTAATCACATATCAGTTTATTTTGCAGAGAAGCATGCTATATATTCTTCAGGCATGATCTGCTTGAGAATCAATTTGAGACCGAGGGTATATTTTAGGAAATTACCTCTCATGGTTTCCAATTGCTGTCATGTAAGGAACTTGGGAAGCAACTGGGTTGATAAGGTCAAGGAAAAATTCCCATTCTGCCAAGAAACCTGTTGCGTAGCTAATGTCTCCGATATGAAAGATGGAGTTCACATTTCCAGAATTTACTTCATCAGCTACCGCATTAATCACCGAGATAGATCCGGGCTATATGTGTCGAACAATGAGAAGAATCTCTAGTTAGTAAGAACCAATAATTTAGTTTGTAATTTTTTCAATATAGAGGTCACTTCCACCTGCAACATAGTATTTGAACCTTAATTTGTTAGTTTAATTCTTAGTAAACTACCATATTATTATAATTGCATCCTACCTGAATGTAGTGTTCGACTGAAGCATCAAGAGGAGCCTTTCCCATATCAGCATATGCAATGAAATAGACTGCATCTGATCCTCCAACGGGTGGGGTCTGGAATTGGATTTGATCACTCCAACCAACAGAATCACTGTAACGGAACAAAGTAACGTCACGTAAACATGAAAATTCAACAAATTTGATAAATACATACGCGGTGTTTGATATCCCCTTATATATTTACGACCCGATCGATGAGCACACATTTGCATGCAGAGATAAAATGCAAGAAATACACACAAAGATCTTTTTTCATTCAATCTGGCAATATGCGGATCAATTTGATGCTAGCTAGACCTTCCATAGATATAGGAGAATGTGCTTGAAGGCTGAAGTCCTGTCATCACTGCTGTATGTATAAATCCTGGATCATGCCATCCAAAGTCTGCAGCTGGACTTGGTATGTCTGAATCTGCAAGGAATTACATGAATATAATCACACAAAAAAGTTGTAAGTACGAAAATCGAAAACAAATCTAGTATAAAATAAAGAGAAGCGATCGAGCACAACAGAAATTCATGGCAAATTGAATGAACTCACTGCTGCACATATTAGCTTGTGTAAACGTCGTCACAACTGACGTTTGTGACATGCCCCCTCCATATTGCACTTGCTGCGGTGCCTGATCCCCGCTAACCCACGTTAATCTCATCTGCACCACAAGTACTCATGAGTAATTTGATTAATTGTCTGCTAGCCGTGTACGTGTTTCTATGTATGTTTGTTATAGTAAGGCCAAGTCAGGAGAGAAAGAAATAGTACTAGTAAAATTATGCTGCTTACCGACGCCCCGGACGAATCTACACTGGAGAGATGTCCATATAGTGGCATGTTTGGATTAGCAAAATTCAGAGGGCTTGAGCTTGTGAGAATGCAAGGTGTGTCGAATCCACCAGTGAAGAAAACAAACGCAATATCGGTTCTTATGTTCACAGTGTGAAATGTTAAGGTGCCGATGCAAGTGACAATCAAACATGCGTCATCCTGACATTGCGTGTTCGCGCAACTGAGATAATTGGGATCGTTGCTCACGTACTGGGCCTGCAATTTTCATATACATATGCATATGTATATATATAGTTATGATCAATTTTGATTATAAATTCATCGAGAAGTCAAATATTATAAATTGAATGACAAGAATCTATGCCCTTGTATGGTCATATTCTTGTTGACAAACCTCAACATCAATTGTCTAATTTTAATGATTCGGGCTTCAACTATTGCAAGCCGATGACCGCAGCGAATGTTTAGTACCTTATTAATAATTTGCAAGAGTATTTTTTTTTTCTTATTGTTTAGTACCCAATCGTATTTGCACCTATTGAATTTGTATGCTGGTATTTGTATGGCACTTTTAAGTTTAATAGGGTTCACCTTTACAGGATAACATAGTAGAGGAAGATCGCTAGTAAACCGGTCTGTAAATAATAAGCCTCGCTTGATGGACAGTCAGTAACACTGCATTGATACAATAAACAACTAGTTAATAAATTAAAGAAAAAAAGAAGTAACATATCTAATTGTTATACATGAAAAAACTTTAATTTCAAAAATCTGTTTCTTACTCTGTGGTAGAAGGTGAAATCATGGCAACCCAATCGCTGCTATCAGGTACAAAGACTCCGCTAACAGTAACCGTGATGTATTGCGAATTTGACATGGAGTCTGGGCTAGCACTAATTTCGAGATAAGGGTTAGGATCGGGACATGTGAGCAACTTTCTTCTGTTTACAACACGAAAGTCCGATATAGCGGTGTGATTGAAATGCTCGAGGAAAGAGGTGGTAGCAATAGGATGCAACGACGAAGTAGAAGACGTTGAAGAATAACCGAGTCTAGCAAATAATGAGAACAAAAATAGCTTGAGGACCCAAGAAGAAGATGAGAGCCCCATTCCAGTACAAGGGAAGGGAACCAAAAAAGGAAACACAATAACTGAGAAGCTCTTGGTGTAAAGTAGAGAATGATATGATCTTTGGGTTCTCTTTGCTCTCTTCTTATAGAGCAAGGGCAGCTTAATACGTACTTCGCCAATAATAGATAGGGAAGTTTTATTTTGTGAGTGACATTGTCAGTGAGGTTGATATATACTAAGCTAGCTAGGTGTGAGGCAATTCTAGATATGTAGTATATATTTGTTCGTTTGCTTTTTAACTATATGAAATGTCTCGTCTCATTGTTTTGTTATTCCCT
>RXIC02000007.1:52554-67310 GCA_003952965.2 Morella rubra
AACCAATCACTAGCTACCACGTGTTTAAATTCCTTGTCTGCTCCATTAGGTCTCCCGTCTATCACGACGCATGCCACGTCGGAGTTAGTTTTTGCATCACATGGCATACGACGTGGCAGACGAGAGACTAAATGGAGCAGACAAGGAATTTTAAACACGTGGCAGTCAACGATTAGTTTTAGCCCTGGTATTTAACTTAAGTGACTGGGCTTCGTTATCTCTAGTAATGGAGTTGGCTTGAGTTAGTTTTCATACCAAAATAAGAAAACCAGTGGGCTTTGAGATTTTTTTTAAAACCTAGTAAGGCTTTTGATGTTGATCTAAAACTAGTGAGCTCCATGTAATTTTCCCTCTTTATTTGACATGGAAGGGCATGATTTGGTGACAAAATTTGTTTTGACACCCAAAATTTGACACCTAAGGTCAATTTTCTTGTAGTGATTGTGATGAATGAAATCGTCGTCCCCAGTGTGTTATAGCTTTAAACTGGGTTTGTGCACTCAAGAAGGATGTTTGGGGCCTTCGGTCCAATTGTTACAAGCCTGTTGGGCCTGTTTAACTTATGTAATAAATTGGCTCTATGCCCATATACTTTGTAATTAGTCCTGGAGGCCGAATATGTAGCACCTCTTGTACTCCCCGTTATGAAATGAAATCCGCAATTGCCAAGAAAAGAAAAAGTCTTATATGAGACCTGTTATGCAACCTCTGTTTGAACCAGGATGATCTAGAATTTCTCCGATACTCAATCATAATGAACAATGCTTTAATTTGAAAATTACCCATTATTTGCAAATAATAGTTTCACTTTTCAATTTAAGATAATGCGGCAAAACCGCGCGAGTGGTAGATGGTGAATGTTGATTTGGACAATCTCAATCATTTGAAAATAATTGGTCAAATACATGGAATTTAACACGGTAGAATATTCATGGAATTTTAAAAATCTTAATTCATTGAAGAGTACTGTTGTACAATATAAGATGATCATTCATTTTCGTATTATTGTTGAAAAAACTTTTATCCAAATATATATTAAGTTGAAGAAAAGACAATTAGCGAACTGGTAAAGGGAGATGAATTAGAAATTATACAGTATAATAAATATATATATATATATTTATATATATAAGAGAGAGAGAGAGAGAGAGAGAGAGAATGAAAGAAAAGGCTTTAATTGTGTGTACTGGCTAAATAAATCCGCTTTTGAGAATGGAATTAAGAGTAAAATGTATAATACCATCAACAATATCACACCTGATATGAAGCTATAACAGGATATAAATTATACAGAGAAATATGACAAATTAAAATCCTCAAAAGCTAAAGTAATATTCTCTAAAATGGTTTCTATATATATCTAAGTATTTTCTTATTAGCGGGCCTTATAATTTTTTATTCCTAAACTCGTGTGTGCTAATGGGCAAAGCATCATATTATTTATTTTCTACTTTTTAAGTCCAATCATATGATTGCCATTCTCACGCATGAAGGCTCCAAAAAAAGAAACTGTCATCTCATTTTAATTGACAAATCCTTCTGACAGAGTTATCATAATTTTTTTTTTTTGTTTTAAAAAAGCTTTCAATAGGAACTACATATTTGAGAGGGAATAACAAAACAATGAGACGAGACATTTCATATAGTTAAAAAGCAAACGAACAAATATATACTACATATCTAGAATTGCCTCACACCTAGCTAGCTTAGTATATATCAACCTCACTGACAATGTCACTCACAAAATAAAACTTCCCTATCTATTATTGGCGAAGTACGTATTAAGCTGCCCTTGCTCTATAAGAAGAGAGCAAAGAGAACCCAAAGATCATATCATTCTCTACTTTACACCAAGAGCTTCTCAGTTATTGTGTTTCCTTTTTTGGTTCCCTTCCCTTGTACTGAATGGGGCTCTCATCTTCTTCTTGGGTCCTCAAGCTATTTTTGTTCTCATTATTTGCTAGACTCGGTTATTCTTCAACGTCTTCTACTTCGTCGTTGCATCCTATTGCTACCACCTCTTTCCTCGAGCATTTCAATCACACCGCTATATCGGACTTTCGTGTTGTAAACAGAAGAAAGTTGCTCACATGTCCCGATCCTAACCCTTATCTCGAAATTAGTGCTAGCCCAGACTCCATGTCAAATTCGCAATACATCACGGTTACTGTTAGCGGAGTCTTTGTACCTGATAGCAGCGATTGGGTTGCCATGATTTCACCTTCTACCACAGAGTAAGAAACAGATTTTTGAAATTAAAGTTTTTTCATGTATAACAATTAGATATGTTACTTCTTTTTTTCTTTAATTTATTAACTAGTTGTTTATTGTATCAATGCAGTGTTACTGACTGTCCATCAAGCGAGGCTTATTATTTACAGACCGGTGACACTAGCGATCTTCCTCTACTATGTCAATATCCTGTAAAGGTGAACCCTATTAAACTTAAAAAGTGGCGGATCGTCAGTACCAGCATACAAATTCAATAGGTGCAAATACGATTGGGTACTAAACAATAAGAAAAAAAAAATACTCTTGCAAATTATTAATAAGGTACTAAACATTCGCTGCGGTCATCGGCTTGCAATAGTTGAAGCCCGAATCATTAAAATTAGACAATTGATGTTGAGGTTTGTCAACAAGAATATGACCATACAAGGGCATAGATTCTTGTCATTCAATTTATAATATTTGACTTCTCGATGAATTTATAATCAAAATTGATCATAACTATATATATACATATGCATATGTATATGAAAATTGCAGGCCCAGTACGTGAGCAACGATCCCAATTATCTCAGTTGCGCGAACACGCAATGTCAGGATGACGCATGTTTGATTGTCACTTGCATCGGCACCTTAACATTTCACACTGTGAACATAAGAACCGATATTGCGTTTGTTTTCTTCACTGGTGGATTCGACACACCTTGCATTCTCACAAGCTCAAGCCCTCTGAATTTTGCTAATCCAAACATGCCACTATATGGACATCTCTCCAGTGTAGATTCGTCCGGGGCGTCGGTAAGCAGCATAATTTTACTAGTACTATTTCTTTCTCTCCTGACTTGGCCTTACTATAACAAACATACATAGAAACACGTACACGGCTAGCAGACAATTAATCAAATTACTCATGAGTACTTGTGGTGCAGATGAGATTAACGTGGGTTAGCGGGGATCAGGCACCGCAGCAAGTGCAATATGGAGGGGGCATGTCACAAACGTCAGTTGTGACGACGTTTACACAAGCTAATATGTGCAGCAGTGAGTTCATTCAATTTGCCATGAATTTCTGTTGTGCTCGATCGCTTCTCTTTATTTTATACTAGATTTGTTTTCGATTTTCGTACTTACAACTTTTTTGTGTGATTATATTCATGTAATTCCTTGCAGATTCAGACATACCAAGTCCAGCTGCAGACTTTGGATGGCATGATCCAGGATTTATACATACAGCAGTGATGACAGGACTTCAGCCTTCAAGCACATTCTCCTATATCTATGGAAGGTCTAGCTAGCATCAAATTGATCCGCATATTGCCAGATTGAATGAAAAAAGATCTTTGTGTGTATTTCTTGCATTTTATCTCTGCATGCAAATGTGTGCTCATCGATCGGGTCGTAAATATATAAGGGGATATCAAACACCGCGTATGTATTTATCAAATTTGTTGAATTTTCATGTTTACGTGACGTTACTTTGTTCCGTTACAGTGATTCTGTTGGTTGGAGTGATCAAATCCAATTCCAGACCCCACCCGTTGGAGGATCAGATGCAGTCTATTTCATTGCATATGCTGATATGGGAAAGGCTCCTCTTGATGCTTCAGTCGAACACTACATTCAGGTAGGATGCAATTATAATAATATGGTAAATTACTATGTTAAGGTGGAAGTGACCTCTATATTGAAAAAATACAAACTAAATTATTGGTTCTTACTAACTAGATTTCTCATTGTTCGACACATATAGCCCGGATCTATCTCGGTGATTAATGCGGTAGCTGATGAAGTAAATTCTGGAAATGTGAACTCCATCTTTCATATCGGAGACATTAGCTACGCAACAGGTTTCTTGGCAGAATGGGAATTTTTCCTTGACCTTATCAACCCAGTTGCTTCCCAAGTTCCTTACATGACAGCAATTGGAAACCATGAGAGGTAATTTCCTAAAATATACCCTCGGTCTCAAATTGATTCTCAAGCAGATCATGCCTGAAGAATATATAGCATGCTTCTCTGCAAAATAAACTGATATGTGATTACTTTTTCTTTTGTGCTTCAGGGACTACATAGACTCTGGATCAGTATATATAACTCCAGATTCAGGTGGGGAATGTGGAGTTGCTTATGAGACTTATTTTCAAATGCCAACTCCGCAATGGATGAGCCATGGTATTCCATAGAGCAAGGAAGTGTTCACTTCACAATAATTTCAACCGAACACGATTGGACCGTGGGTTCTGAGCAGGTAATTATCAAAAGATGATTATCTCTTGAGCCATTATGGTAGAATTTGCAATGGGTTCTGCTATGATTTTTATACATGTTGCTTTTGTTGGCACTTAATTATGCGATGGCCATGTGCATTACTTCAGTATAACTGGATGGCAGCAGACATGGCTTCAGTTGATCGATCAAGCACTCCGTGGTTGGTTTTTATGGGGTGAGTATATTTCACACAAACACGTGTATGCATATGTATATATTCTCGAATATCTTCCAATTTGCACAAATTAAATAGCAATGAAAAATAATATTTGCCTAATGCAGGCACCGACCCATGTATACTTCTTCAAATGCAGACACTAGTGTTGACTCGAGTTTTGTAGATTCCGTGGAACCATTACTACTTCAATACCAGGTAAAGTCAAGTTCAGCTTGGCTCCTTTTCTAACTAATTTTGCCTTGTAATATGTAGGTCGATCTGGCTTTGTTCGGCCATGTTCATAATTACGAAAGAACTTGTGCTGTTTATCAAGGACAATGCTTGGCTTTGCCTACAAAAGATGCAAATGGGGTGGACACGTACGACAATAGCAATTACAATGCCCCTGTGCAGGCAATTATTGGCATGGCTGGCTTTGCCCTGGACAATTTTACAACGGACGTAAGGCGTTTCCCCCTCACGTGCCTCCCTCCCAAAACATATATATATAAATGTTTTATATACCTTTTTAGCAAAAACCTACATGGAATTTACTTGCATTGGTGTGTTCATCAACAGTCAAATAGCTGGAGCTTAGTGAGGATTTCTGAATTCGGTTATGTCAGAGTGAACGCAACAACTTCCGAGCTATATTTCGAGGTTTGTTCTCTTCCGTTTAAATTTCAAGCCATATTTCAAGGTTTCTGAAGTTGTTGTATGTGCGCTATAGTTTGCTCTCAAATTTTTGCGTTGCAGTTTTACCACTACACTGTTGAGGACAACTTCCGCATCACCAAATAGGCGCTGAAGCACTCCGACGCATAGAGGGCCGATCGATTCCTCCCAATTTAGAATCTCCCAACTTCGATCTTTCTTTGCAAATAAAACCTTCGTCTCTTCTTGTAACAGAAACGCTTTTTTGATTGTTAGTAGGCACCGACTCTTTTAATCATACCTGTAGGGTTGATCTTGTGTGCGACCAAAATAATTCAAGGAAGAGATTTTAGGAGAGGGAAGGGCTACTCCCATTGTGTAGCCTATTAAATTCATTTAATAAACCAATTTAACGCATTATGATCAACATTGATAAACAAAGTGTCATTTGATTTGATAGAATCCATCCAATATTGTGAATCTACCACTCATCCTAAAAGGTTAAGCTGATAGGAAGAGGAAGATTTTATTACTTGAATTATATTCTCTAACAAATATCATTATAGAAATTTCAAATTTGCAGACAAATTACAAGCGAATATTACGTCTTGATGACTTCTTCCCGAGCTAAATTAGTTTCCTTTAGCAAAACTCGTCTTTAAAGGAGATTGTTTCTTCATGAAGTACTCTAGGGCAAGTGAAATATGCTTTAGCAACTCCCTCTAAGCATCTCATGAGAAGAAAGTCGACTTATTTTCTGCCAAGTGACTGATGGTTTTCAAGGTATATACAAAGATCCATTACTACAAATCTCTGCTCGAATTGTCGTGCATAATTCAGACAAATAACTTCAAAATAATATCTATCACCATCAAATCATCTATTTCCATTATAATAAATATAAACAAATTCAATCAAATCATCTATTTCCATTACAATAAACATAAAGCATTTAAGCCTTCCCCTATTGATCTCGTGAACAAAGCAAAGGGCAGTTGAAGAGCTAAAGGAGAAACTCTTTAATAAACTATTTGGTTGGAAAGCAAAATTGTTATCTCAAGCAGGGAAGATAATGATGATCAAGGCAGTTGTTTCGGCATTCCCATCATATCCCCTAAGTTTCTTCAGTACGCCAAAATCTCAGTGTATGGACATGGATCAAGCTTTAAAAAAATTTTGGTGGGTCACGACCAAGGAAAAAAGAGGAATCTACACTTGAAATCTTGGGATTCTATCTCAATACCTTGCGAGAGAGGTGAACTTGGAATGCGGCTGATGAAGGAAATAAATACTTCCCTCGTATCCAAACTTGTTTGGAAGGCGATGAAGTGGACGATAAATATCTGTGGGTTAATCGCCTTTTAGGAAGTCTATCTTCGATAGAAGTTCTTTTACTTTGAGTTTTATTTGAATTCAATTAGATTTAACAGATAAAGTCTAAGGGATTAGGTGAATAAGATTTATAATTCAAATCTCCTAGATTTTAGGGATAGAATCCTAAACTCTAGGAGAGGCTATTTGAAAATTATCTTGGATTAGATTATTTGAATAAGGGATGTAATCTCTTAGTGATACCGGAGTTAACTAGAGAAAAGCGCGTGACACCTCGTGAGCACCTCGGGCTGGTTGGAATACTTCAAGAGAAAGGAAAAACTCGGGGGTAAGAGGACAGCTCAGGAGAGTAAGACAACTCGAGATAGTAATGGGATACCTCGAGATATTTTTTGGAAGGTCAGAATAGTGTTTGGATCACTCAGGATGAATGTGGAAAGATTGGGAAATTGTTTGGGATCACACTCTAACTCACACAGACAGATAGATAAGCTCACCACTCAGGTAGAACACAAAGGAATACAGAAATCACCACCTAATATAATCCAATACGGGATACAGAGCAAGAATTCTCCACCTATCGGAATCCACCTTGATAAAATAGGGATCCTCCTTGCAAAGCTCTTTCACCACTTCAAAGCTCAAAACATTAACTTTCATGGTAAAAGTAAGGAATGTCACGACTCAAAGCATCAGCCACTTGATTTTGAATATCCGCCTTATGTTTGAGAACAAAGGAAAATGACTGTAAAAACTCACTCCATTTGGCATGTCGGGAATTGAGTTTTTGTTGGCTTTTCAAGTACTTCAAGACTTCATAATCCAAGAACAAGATGAACTCCTTAAGAAGAGATAATGACTCCAATGATGCAAAGCCCAAACAATAGCATAAAATTCTTTGTTGTAAGTCAAGTATTTCTTGCAAGACTCACTCAACTTTTCACTAAAGAAGGCGATAGGCTTTCCTTCTTGCACCAATGCCAACATTAGAAGCGTCACAATCAACTTCAAACACAATGTCAAAATTTGGCAATGAAAGGCTTGGAGCTTCCGTCATCTCCTCTTGATAACTTCAAAACTCTTCTCGGCTTCACTAGTGCGCTTGAAAATACCTGCCTTCAAGCACTTAGTGATGGGTGCAATGATAGAGCTGAATCCTTTGATGAATCTTCGATAAAAAAGATGCAAGGCTCAAACTCACTTTTTTCAATTTGAATTTTGGTTGTTTAGCCTATTAAATTCTTATAATCACCTCCCCAGTTGATTATTATAAAGAAAATTACACTTTTTCATCCTAAACTATCACTTCATTTGTAATTTGTCCCTCAAACTATGACAATTGATCCTCTCAAACTACCACTTATTTACAATTTGCCTAAAAAAATTTTGAGATTTTTCCACTTAGCATAGTTTTTAACAAGTCGATCTCCTTTTAGAGTGTAAATTGCAAAGAATTGGTAGTTTGGGAGCCAAATCACAAATAAAGTGGTAAAGTGTAGTTTTCTCAATATTTTATTTTTTGCCCTCAACTTAACAGTAGAGTACACACTAAACCCCACTGTTCATTTTGTGTGCAATCCTCCTTTTTTGAACAAAGATTAAGTAGTCTTGGTGTGGAGCATGGGAGCGCGGCAATCTGAAGAGTTTATTTACCATTCGGACAAAGGTGTGGAAGTTCACAGTTTGAAATCCGCCTTCGAGAAAATGTGAACTGCCTCGTTTAGTCGTATTGCAGTTGTCTCAGCATTTGGCAAGCTAATCCTCGGAAACGATTATATGCCAGCATAACATTACAAGATTTAGTAAAATCTGTATCTTGAAACAACGCACAGATGTGGGGGGGGGGTGTTACACGACCAAGATCATAGTTAAGAAATAAGGTTGTGTTGGGGAAGACAAGGACTGGACACGAACTAAAGTATGTCGAATGTTCGAGAGGCTGAAGATGTGGCGTATAAGCAAATGGATGGATGTGGGTTCATGGGCTTGAGGGATCAGGGGGCCTTAACGTTATGCGCATGGGCTGCAATGTATGCGTATGAGCTGTAGGTGTATGCAGCTATTAAAGGGAGATGCAGTGTGGGCTAGTGTGAGCTATGATGGGCTGTAACGATATCTAAGGCCCGTATTCTATTTTAGCTTTCTAGAATATATAGGAGCGGTTACTAGAATCTGCGGTATCGAAAAATCCTGAGCGACGTTTAGCTTTATAGTTTTCTCTCTATGTCTATGGAGTTTGCCAAATTCTCGAATATTGGTTATTTTCTTAATGAATATCAGTTGAATTACATACTTGTTCTCAATACAATCATCCAAACTCTACAAGCATTCGTTACAATCTAGAAGATTGTTACATTTGGTATCAAAGCTCAGATCCAACCATGGTAGATACACGGTATAAGGAGATTATGGATCAGGTGCACCTGTTAAAGAAGGATCAAGATTATCAGAAACAAGTTTTGCATGGTATAGAACAGCAGCTTTCGAACCTTACCTTTAATATGCAAAGTCTGATCAAAGACAAGGAGAAGCAGCGGGAGGAGACACATGTGGGACATCAATACGATACACCACCAAGTGGAAGTGGAAGTGGAGGAAACCCAGATTCAGGAGGACTACAAGTCAGGTCAATTAAGCTAGATTTTCCAAGGTTTGATGGGGTTGATCCTAGTGGTTGGTTATACAAGGCTATCCAGTTTTTTAATTACCACCAAACACCCATCACACATCGTTTGTTGTTGGCATCCTATCATATGGAAGGACAAGCTTTAATCTGGTTTCAAGATCTGGAAGATTCTGGAGTTTTGAAGAATTGGGAGGTATTTGTTCAGGTTCTATTGTTGAGATTAGGGCCTAGTGTCTATGATGATCCTATGGAAATGCTCACAAGGTTGAAACAGACCTCTAGTGTTGAAATTTATAAGGGAAAATTCGAGGCACTATCCAATAGATTACGTGGTTTATCTGAAACTTATAAGTTGAGTTGCTTTCTAAGTGGACTCAAAGATGAGATTAGATTACCAGTGAGAATGTTCAACGCCCATAATTTGATCACAGCATATGGTTTAGCAAAAATTCAGGAAGAACATGTATTATTGAGCAAAAAAAATAGCAAAGGATTACTTCAAACACCATCCACCTACACCCCAAACAGTCATCCACATTCCACCAATCACAACCCAAACATCAATTCTCATTCCACCAATTATCAACCAAACAGCAACCCATACCACCAGCAACCAAAGAAGACATTCCCAATCCAAAAATTAACACCATACCAAATGAGAGAAAGAAGAGAAAAGGGTTTATGCTACAATTGTGATGAAAAGTGGACAACCAAACATGTGTGTAAAAAGCCGAAGTTATTTTTGATGGAAGGCATCGAGATGGGGGATATCAATCACAATGGACCCGAGGAGGTTAAAGGTGATGAAGAGGAAGAGATTTTGGAAGCAATAGAAGCAGATCCGAAAATATCTTTACATGCACTAACAGGGTCCTTAAATCCTAAGACTATGAGGGTAGTTGGGAGAGTAGGAGGTCAGAATGTGGTCATTTTGATTGATTCTGGAAGTACCCATAATTTTTTGGACCCTTCCATAGTAAAAAGAGGACATTTAAGTGTTGACTGAGGTGAAGAAATAAGGGTAAGGGTGGCTAATGGTGAATTACTCACCAGTGAAGGAAGGAGTGAAAATGTGAAGATTAGCCTACAAGGTAACAGTTTTTTAACTGACACCTATGTGCTGTCTTTAGCTGGCTGTGACATGGTTTTGGGTGTGTATTGGTTAAGGACATTGGGCCAGATTTTATGAAATTTCTCGGCACTAATTATGGAGTTTACCCTAGATGGGAAAAGGGTCTTCTTAAGGGGTATGAACCCTACACAGCTCATGGCAGATAGTGAGATATCCCAAGTCAGCAAAATAGGGACCAAGGGTGTCATTTTGCAGCTCATAGAACCTATGGAGTTAGCTACAACTGAAGTGCTTCCTGAAATGGAAAGCTTGCTGCAACAGTTTTCATATGCGTTTGAGGAACCAACTAGAGTGCCACCTACTAGGACTCATGATCATGCTATTATTTTAAAAGAGGGTACTGCACCTATTTCAGTTAGACCTTACCGTTACCCATTTTTTCAGAAAGAAGAAATTGAGAAGATTGTGAGGGAATTGTTGAAAACAGGGGTTATTAGATTGAGTCAAAGCCCTTTTTCATCCCCTGTTTTGCTGGTTAGGAAGGCGGATGGTACATGGAGGATGTGCGTGGATTATAGGGCGTTAAACAAGGAGACCGTTAAGGACAAGTTTCCTATTCCTATGGTTGATGAGCTACTAGATGAGCTCTATGGAGCTAAATTTTTCTCTAAGCTGGATTTGAGGTCAGGCTACCACCAAATCAGAGTCAGACCTGAAGATGTCCCTAAAACAGCGTTTCGAACACACGAGGGTCACTACGAGTTTCTAGTCATGCCCTTCGGCTTGACCAATGCACCTTTGACATTTTAAAGTCTCATGAATGAGATTTTTAGGTCTTTCATACGCAAATTTTTATTGGTTTTCTTTGATGATATTTTGATATATAGCAGGACTTGGACAGACCACTTACACCACCTTCAGCTGACTTTGGAGGCTCTAAGGACACATCAGCTATATGCCAAGCGCTCCAAATGTCAGTTTGGATGTCGAGAGGTGGATTATTTGGGTCACATTGTCTCTGATATGGGAGTGCAGGCAGATCCCTCCAAAATCCAATCTATGATCGATTGGCCATTCCCTAAGACTCTAAAGTCTCTTCGGGGTTTTCTCGGGTTGACCGGGTACTATCAAAAGTTCATTAAATGCTATGGGACAATTGCAGCACCCCTGACTGCTCTCCTTAAGAAAAATGCCTTTGAATGGTCAACTGCAGCCACTGAGGCCTTCAAAAATCTCAAGACTGCAGTAACTGAACCACCCATATTGGCCCTTCCAGATTTTTCTAATCCTTTTATTCTAGAGTGTGATGCTAGTGGAGGTTGGATTGGAGCTGTTTTGATGCAAGGTGGAAGACCTATTGCCTATTTTAGCCATGCTCTTAAGGGTAAAAGTGTAGCTATGTCAACTTATGAGAAAGAATTGCTGGCTGTGGTCTCAGCTGCTCAAAAGTGGCGCCCCTACCTCATTGGACAAAGCTTTACAGTAAGGACAGACCAACAAAGCCTCAAACATCTTCTAGAGCAGAAGATTGGAACACCTTTCCAACAAAAATGGTTAACTAAGCTACTTGGATATGATTTTAAAGTGGAGTACAAAAGGGGGAAAGACAACAAGGTGGCTGATGCCTTGTCTAGGAAGGAGGAGAATGCACCATCCCTTTCGGCCCTATCCTTTCCTAAAGCTGACTGGTTGGAAGATGTTAGGGAGAGTTATGAGGAGGATGTCACTAGAGACTTGTTGTCAAAATGGGAGAAGGGTGAGCTGGACCCGTGAAGTACAACTTCAGAAATGAGATTTTATCCTATAAGGGCAGATTGTATGTAGGTGCCAATACTACCTTTAGGGAACAATTAATACAACATGCACATGGGTCACCTGTATGGGTCATGCGGGTTATGACAAAACCCTCAACAGAATTCGTAGAGATTTCTATTAGCCATACATGAAACAACAACTCAAGCAATTCATCAGGGAATGCAATGTCTGCCAGCAAATCAAACACGAAAATGTTGCTCTTTGGGGTTTGCTACAACCCTTACCCGTGCCTGAGCGTATATGGAGTCACATCACTATAGACTTCATCGAGGGGCTGCCCATTTCACAAGGTTACTTAGTTCTTTACATGGTAGTGGACAGGTTATCCAAATATTCTCATTTCATACCCTTAACACATCCTTACACAGCTTCTAAGGTTGCTTTAACCTACATGAATCATGTCTTTAAGTTGCATGGTATGCTTGAATCTATAATTTCAGATAGAGATCCGACATTTACAAGCAATTTTTGGAAGACTCTATTCAAGACTCAAGGTACCAAGCTATCCTACAGCACGGCTTATCACCCCTAAACAGATGGACAAACTGAAATAGTTAACAAGTGTTTGGAGAACTACTTAAGGTGTTTCGTGGGTGATAGACCAAAAGATTGGACTCAGTGGGTGCCGTTAGCAGAGTGGTGTTACAACACAAATTTTCATGCCTCAACTAAGCTTACTCCATATGAAATAGTGTATGGTCAATTACCTCCCCAGCTTTTACCGTATGAAGCTGGAACCACCCAAGTTGTAGCTGTTGACCTAGCTTTACGTTCCCGTGACCAAACCTTGCAATTATTAAAGGAGAATTTAGAGAAAGCTCAGAATCACATGAAACATTATGCAAATTTGAAAAGGAGCGAGAGAACCTTTGCTGTGGGAGATTGGGTTTATCTCCGTTTGCAACCCTATCGGCAGACTTCAGTCACCCAACGTCGCAATTTGAAGCTCTCACCTCGGTTCTACGGCCCATTTCAGATCGAGGCTCGTATTGGTGAGGTAGCTTACAAGCTCCTTCTTACAGCTTAAGCATGGGTACATCCCGTCTTTCACATGTCTCAGCTCAAGGGGAAGATTGGCTCTCGTTGCATTCCTCTATCATCACTCCCACCAGTCAATTCTCATAGTGTTTTTCAGCCAGAGCCTCAGGCGATTTTGGAACGCCGAGTTCGTCGAAAGGGGAATCTTCCAGCAACGGAGGTTTTGGTGCGCTGGTTTGGGCAAGATCTGGAAGAGGCGACGTGGGAGTGGTTGGAGCCCTTGCGTCTTCAATTTTCGCACCTTGTGGACAAGGTGCTTTAATGGGGGTGGCTATGTTACACGACCAAGATCAGAGTTAAGAAATAAGGTTGTGTTGGGGAAGACAAGGACCTAGACACAAACTGAAGTATGTCGAATGTTCGAAAGGAAACTGAAGGGATGTGGCCAGTATACAGCAGATATGGATGGATGTGGGTTCATGGGCAGGTTGCTTCTAGGAACCTACATGGGGCATGCCTTCTATACGTTATTTACAAGCAATTTTTGCTCTATGACTCAAGGTACCAAGCTGCAATGTATGCAAGTATACTTAAGGTGTTTCGTGGGTGATAGACCAAAAGATTGTAGGGGTGCCGTGTGGTGTTACAACACAAATGCCTTAAGCTTACTCCATATGAAATAGATGGTCATTACCTCCCCAGCTTTTACCGTATGAAGCTGGAACCACCCAAGTTGTAGCTGTTGACCTAGCTGTTCCCGTGACCAAACCTTGCAATTATTAAAGGAGAATTTAGAGAAAGCTCAGAATCACATGAAACATTATGCAAATTTGAAAAGGAGCGAGAGAACCTTTGCTGTGGGAGATTGGGTTTATCTCCGTTTGCAACCCTATCGGCAGACTTCAGGTCGCAATTTGAAGCTCTCACCTCGTTCTATTTCAGATCGAGGCTCGTTTGGTGAGGTAGCTTACAAGCTCCTTCTTACAGCTTAAGCATGGGTACATCCCGTCTTTCATGTCTCAGCTCAAGGGGAAGATTGGTTATTCCTCTATCATCACTCCCACCAGAATCTCATAGTGTTTTTCAGCCAGAGCCTCAGGCGATTTTGGAACGCCGAAAAGGGGAATCTTCCAGCAACGGAGGTTTTGGTGCGCTGGTTTGGGCAAGATCTGGAAGAGGCGACGTGGGAGTGGTTGGAGCCCTTGCGTCTTCAATACCTTGTGGACAAGGTGCTTTAATGGGGGTGGCTATGTTACACGACCAAGATCAGAGTTAAGAAATAAGGTTGTGTTGGGGAAGACAAGAACTATGGATGTCGAATGTTCGCCTGAAGATGTGGCGTATAAGCAGATTGATGGATGTGGGTTCATGGGCTTGAGGAATCAGGGGGCCTTAACGTTATGCGCATGGGCTGCAATGTATGCGTATGAGCTGTAGGTGTGTGCAACTGTTAAAAGGAGATGCAGTGTGGGCTAGTGTGAGTTGTGATGGGTTGTAACGATATCAGAGGCCCGTATTCTATTTCAGCTTTCTAGAATATATAAGAGTAGTTACTAGAATCTACAGTATCAAAAAATCCTGAACGACGTTTAGCTTTATAGTTTTCTCTCTACGTCTATGGAGTT
>RXIC02000027.1:0-61636 GCA_003952965.2 Morella rubra
CTAAAAATTCTAAAAACACAAGCTTTGATAGCCTAAAATTCATGTTTTTCATCCTAAAACAAATAAAAATTTTGAAACCCACTAACCTTAAATGCAATCCAATGTGAAATCCCAAATGAGTTGTTCCTTCCACACCCTTTTTCAATGAGATTGATGCCCAAAATCAGCTCTCCTCTTCTCCTCTAGCTCAAATCTCTTGATTTCTAAGTGTTTTGCCCCGTTAAAGCTATACTATCTGTGATTTCCCATATTTCATAAGCATAAACACTGTTTGGACGCCAACGTATATAAGTTTTTGAGGGAATCATTGCCACCCAAAATTTCAAACCATCCACACGGCATATTTTACATCCGAATGCTAAATTTCGAGGGACAACACCGTTTTAGAAGTACCCAAATGACAACATCTCTACATATGCATGCAAGCAAATGATCATAAATGAACACGTCAAGATGGGTATTTTCCGCCAGAATTGCTAACTTACAGTTCACAACACTGTTTTAGAAATCTCAAACGACAGCGTCTCTACATATATTTGCAATGAAACAATCATAAACGAACACGTCCGGATGGAGTACAATACTGTCTAGACGGTTTTCTTACACAATACGACACCGTTTGACCTTATAGTAAACCTTCCGGACGATTGTCTATCAGTCCAGATAGTGTTATCGGATTGTGATTGAATTGTAAATTGATACGTGTTTTTTAAATTATCGTAGTCCCTTTTTACGTTTTGAACTACAAACAATAAGTCCTAACTGGGCCAAATATAAGTTATGTCTTCATGTATATAGTGCGAACTCATTTCAATAATGTGAGGAAAACATAATAGATACATCAATTTAAATTAGCACTCCTTAACACATTAGATTGCAACATATATTAACACACGCGCTTGGGTTATTACTAATCTGTCAAGCCTAATATACATTTGCTTAATACGTCTTGCACATCTATACTAATGTGCTCATAATATCACGGGTTATCAAATTGTGTTAAACACATTCTAACAAAATTAATTTACCTCACATCAACTCACACAATGCTACACTCATTATCAATGTCCTCAAGTTAGCATAATGATCTTCATCACTCAATACATCTTGCACATCTATAGTAATGTGCTCATAATATCACCGGGTTATTAAATTGTATTAAGCACATTCTAACAAACTTAATGTACATCACATCAACTCACACGTGCTACACTCATTATCAATGTCCTCAAGTTAGCATAATGATCATCATCACTTTATTGGTGTACATATGATCACAACATGGTAGGTACATGAAATAAAGATGACATTTAATGCACATTAGAGTACATGTGATAAAAATATGAAAGGTAAGTCATAGTAAAATAATGAATTTAACACACATTACCATATAAATAATACAATGTCAATATATAGTTCACACTAACATATATTAGTGTGCACCAAAGAACACCCGGTTTGGACTACTACATCATCATTTGCCCTCATCTGTACCAGTTCCAACTTAACATTCTGGGAAACAAAATTTGCGCGGTCACATGAAATTCAAATGAACACGTGTTCGCACAAGATCATAACTTAGTGGGCACTACGCTTTAACCAGTTCGGACTACGTAATTCATGTGGACCTGTTTGCACTACATAGGAACTAGTCCCCAAGGACATCAAGGATGTTCCACAAGGTGGAACGACATCATTTTACTATTTACTTCCATATAAAAATGTCAAATTTAACATGGCGCGAGGATTATCGCGGGAAAAAAATTTTAAAAACTTCAAACTAACGGAATATAGTGCGAACCTAACTATACGCGGTCCGAACTCTTTCTTCCATTGAATCTAAATTCGTAAAGTCTAAATAGTTCACACTTGGAAAATATTAGTTGGGATTTATATTCTTAAGTGCACACTAAGAGATAGCTAGTGTGGACTTAAACTTTCCAGTTGAAACTGTTGTTGCACCATTAATACTTTTTTGCCTTGAATGTTTTTTGATAACGTAAATTGATTAAAAAAAAAAGAGACATAGACAGTAAAACTTAGTACAAATCAGTAATATAAACATAAAGATAACAATTTTCCATAAAGTCCATAAAGAAGTGTCCATCATACCCAAAATAAGTACAAAACCAAGGAATCTAACATATCCAAAATAAGTACAAAATATCATTGTCCCAAAATAAGCACATAACCCAAAAAGAAGATATAAAATAAGAACTAGACTGCGAAAGTGAATGAACTGTCCTTTCCATCGCATCGATCGAACCACTAGGGTCATCGACCTTCTTCCCTAACTTCTCTATCATCTGTGCTGCTGTTCAAACTTCTTTCTGACAAGATCCTCAAGCTTACCAAAACTTTCAAGAAGCTCGGTGGCCCAGGCGGATCTAGCTGTATCATCTACCACTCCCTAAGCCCGTTTGAGCTGTGATCTGCTCTTCCTCAATGTCTCTATGCAGATTGAACCAAGTGGCTTTTGCCTGCCCTCCCCAACATGTGAAGGGACCTTAGCAGCATCCAGGAAGTTTGTCTAGAGGAGGCCGTAAAGAATGCCACTCACCTTGAACGAATTTGCCTCTTTCATGATATTTCAAAAGATCAGTGATGGGAGGTCTATTGGGAGCCCCTTACAACGTAGACCATAAGCTTTGCTCTCTCGAAGCTCGCCTCACTAGTGCGCTGACGAGGTTCAATATTGTATACGACAATCAAGTGTAGCATTTTGAAGAAGTCCGACATAGCATTATGAGGGATGTTTGACAAGTGGTCTGGGGCTTATTTCTTCTCAGTCAGTAGCTTGTACAACTCACTATTAGCTTATCTTCTCCTCCTTGGTCAAGGTACAAAGGGCCCTCAGGTAGGGTAATACTCAAAAATTCGCTGATCATGTCGACTAAGTTTCTTCAGTGGTCACGCACGACAGGAGCTGAAAATTCCAGCCTTGGCGCTAGAATTTATAACTTATCATTTACAGGACATATGTGTATATATATATATATATATATTTTTTCAACTCGAATATTCCTATAACATTGACTCATTGGTGCACACTGCAGAGATTAAAAAAAAAAATTGACTGTTTAAGGTAAGAAAAAAAATGCTGAACTCGCCGGTCCTTATCGATGACAAATACAAATACTAGATCTGATAGAAAGGAACAGAATGACAAAACATGTAAAACATGTAAGTGAGCATACAACATAAAGTATTAAAATAGTGGATATTTATACTATGCAAAGCTAATTTAATTGAAGAACAATATAACACTATGTGCCATAGGTCGGTGATTACACGTCTGTCTCAACACCAAACACAGAACACAAGATAAACCTAGAACATGAAATTAATCTATCCAATAATGTCTTAGTACTTAGTTCAATATCTCTTTCTACAATTTGTTGATATCATTTATCTTATAATTAGTTGCTATATATATATATATACACACACACATACACGTCATCACGCGCCAAATTGATTTTGCGCCATTTTTTGTTCAAATTTTATTAAAAATGATTTTGACTTTTTGACACTTAGGTGATATTGGTGAACCTACTTTACATGATTGTTACATCAGCTTTTCAGTATTAAGTGATCTATTGCCTTTCATTGCCGCACAGTAGCTATGGTCTTTGCATTTGCCGCACATTTGTACACATATATATCATTGTTTTCCAAAATTCTTTTTCACCTTTCACATGGACTCGTCAGTAGAAATTTTAGACGGGGAGTATGAGTATCACGATGTTGATATGGAGTCTGTGCAATCCATGGAATCTAAGGATTCCATGGATTACAGCAGATATTCTATTGATGACATTTATGTTTTCGTCCACATGTTTCTGATGCTGCTGTTGCTCCAACAATTCCTTCGTAAATGGAGACAGAGGACGAGAACTCCACAGCGCACATCGATTTTGCATGGAGATATGTGGATAATAGAGATTTTAAACGGGCATCCTGGTACATGTAAGGAACTTTTTCGACTCAAGCGGGACTGCTTCGTTGCTCTATGCGACAAGCTGAAGCGAGATAAACTATTGAGGAACACCCACAACGTGAGAGTGGAAGAGGCAGTCGCAATATTTTGTATGGTGGTCGGCCATGTAAATCGAATGAGGGTTGCAGCTAATACGTTTCAACACTCGACAGAAACTATTTGTCTTCTCGTGAATCGTGTGATGAATGCTTTATGCAGATTAGGTCAGGAGGTGCTAGTGCCTATTCCATTGGTTGTTGTCCATCCATATGTGCGTGACAGTTCCCTCTATTATCCATGGTTCAAGGTAAAGTACCACAACGATTTTAGTACATTATTGGACATAATTTTGAGTTGTAATATTAATACAATAAATCTAAATCAATTATACATGCATTTGATTTAGAGGCATGTGACATGAGTTACTATTTGTATGTTTAGAATTGCCTGGGAGCAATAGATGGCACCCTAATTGATGCATATGTACCAAAAGAACTCAAGCCAGCATATAGATCCCGAAAAGGCACCTTTGTCAGAATTGTTTAATGGCTTGCGATTTTGATGAATGGTTTATTTTTGTTTACACTGGTTGGGAGGGTAGTGCAAATGACTCTATAGTGTTGCTTGATGCTATTACTCATCGAGAGAACTTATTTCTTTTGCCTGGTCCAGGTATGAATTTGTGTTTGATCTTCCTACACTCATGTCTTGTAATAGTCAATTATATATTAAAATATAATTTCATTGTATTACTTGTTGACTAAAAACCTTTATTATTTTCAAGACAATATTATTTGGCAGATTCTGGCTTCCCAATCATGCCAGGTTTTCTCACCCCATACAGAGGTGAACGATATCACTTACCGCGATTCCGCAGTGGTGGTTTACCTCAAGGCCCTAGAGAGCTGTTTAACTTCAGGCACTCTTCTTTGTGGATAATTATAGAGAGGTGTTTTGGATTGTTAAAATGTTGATTCCGTATATTAAAGTCCATGCCTTGTTACAAACTATCTAGACAACCTCGGATTGTCACAGCTTGTTGTGCCCTCCATAACTGGATAAAATTTATGGATCCAACTGATGATTTATTCAACCTTCCTACCCATCTCTTATTGGAAGAAGATCATGGGGATCATGAAGTAGAAGCAGAATTAAGCGATGAGGAAAAAAGTAGTGACCTAGTTGAAAACCTCTCTACATCTAGTGCTTGGGCCATGGCCGGATTTAGGGACAACATGGCCTAAGCTATGTGGGACAACGACCATTAACATCTGTTTGAACTGTATCATGTAGGTTTTTGTTAACTTAATGCAAATACCGTGTCAGGAGCTAAAGTTACCTATTTTTGAGTACTGTATTTTGTTTTACGCGACTCGACATGCGAACTTAAATGAATTTCACCTTGGCTCATTATTTGATCCCTACTGTAGGTAATGCTTGTTTTTTTCCAAATTTTGTGATGAATGTTTATGAATTGTCACTTTTTTCATATCTAAAGTTTTTGTGTCACTTGTTAACGTAACAAATCTTATATATGAAGTGTTTTGATACATTATTAAATATTTAACGTGCAAATAAGTTATAAACATTTTTTTAAGTTCTACTATTTATCATGTCAATATTCTATGATTATTTAAAAATTAATTTATCAATATTAATTACGTGTATGAAGATTTCTGTCATCATGTCAATATTCTACTGCTATTTTTAATTTGCAGATTTAGTTACAGTAAATTGGGAATACAGACAGTGTACGAGTTTGTTGTACCTTCTGAACTATTTATTCAGAATGACGTATTTTAACTTGCAGATTAGTTACAGTAAATCGAACTATAGACAGTGTACGAGTTTGTTGTACCTTCTGAACTACTTTATTTAGAGTGCCCGTAATTGTTTGCTTAAAAATAGTTCCTATATATCCTCTAGCTGTTTATATTGACCACCATGTTCAGATAAGGATTGGTAGCCATTTATATTGACCACTAACTTGAGAGAGGATTGTCACTGTGGTAATTTTTCTCAAGTGATTGACTAACACATGGAAGTCATTATAGCGGATGCTGTTGGTAGCCGTTTATATTGACCATTAAGTTCAGAAAGGATTACCATTATCGTAAATTTCTCTAGAAAAAATGCCTAACACATGAAGGTGATGACGGCGGATACGGCTGAATGAACACGATGGATGGAATGTGATACAAAATAAAGATAGCTGAAAGATACGGTTAGATTACAAAAAAAAAAGAAGCTGAACAATAGTACAAAATTGAAAGACTTACAGGTTACTTTAGTTGGAAATGGATAAAAGGATAAAAGTTGGACAAGACGCTGGAGAAGTATCCGGTGACTTGAGTATGCTTGGTACTAGTTACAGTTGCATTCACATATGCCTTTTACTTCACAGTTTTTTTGTTTGTTGTTTTTTTCATAGTTCCTTGGCTTGTAGCCATTGGTTACATCCTCCCAGAGAGACATGGTGACAGGTGAATTTTACCTCATACATTTCCAACGGAATCTTTTTCTTCTTTGTATCACGCTTTGCACATGGTGGCTATCTCCCAACCGATCAAAAGTACACTCCATATTAGTACTTTGAGGTTACTCTGCAACTTGAACGCCAACTTCGGTATTTGCTTATGAATGGCAATACGGTCTTCTTTGTTAATTCAACCATCCCTATTTATTGTTTATTGTTTGCTGGCTATTATTTTCATAGAAGATCAAATTCTGTGTGTCTGGCCAAAACTGATCTTCATTTATAGATGACCAATGCTCCACCATTAACTCATTCAACCACCTCTTCCTTACACATTTAATTGATGGTATCAGAAAATCTACCATCTAATAAGCATTCAAGTAACTTATACACAGTTCTTCAAAATCACAGAGTCACACTGTCATTTCAAGTACAGTAGAATTCCATTCATAGTTATTTAAAAGGGTCTTCCACACCATGCGGACTCGAGCATCTGCAATTCACATGTTAGCCGAACTATCAAATACCGAGTTCACTCCAGCCAGTAAATCGATAACTTCATGTGATATATTTCCTATCCTTTTAAGAGCTATTCCTATGATTTAGATTTCATTATTAGTTTTATCTTTTAAGTGCGATTGATATGATTTGAATTTGATACTTTGTACATATTATTATGTAGCAATACTATCCTTTTAAGAGCTATTCCTATGATTTAGATTTCATTATTAGTTTTATCTTTTAAGTGTGATTGATATGCTTTGTACATATTATTATGTAGCGATACTATCTTCGTGAAAGACTGCCACAACGTCAGTGATACTATCTTTGTGAAAGACTACCAAAGCTTCGTAGAAGATTACCTAGAATTCCAAAAGTAGTTAGTTAAAGGACCATCTTTATTATTATTTTCCACAACTAGTAGTATATCATGCAGTAAAGGATTTTTTTGTCTCATTTACGGATGTAGAACATGGATGAAGAAGAACATTTGTGGACAACCACAACTGAGCTTCTTTCGTTGAATATTCTACGAGATTGCGTTGGAAGTGGGACAATCGTATCAGGGAGATTTGATGCTAAAGCTCAAAATACTGTGGCGAAACTTATAAACAGATGTGTCAAACGTCCGTTTACGACAAAGCAAGTTAAGGGAAAATGGGATCGGTTGAAACGTGGATATAGCGACTTCGCGTTTATTCTAAAACAAACGGGATTCGGTTGGGACGATGATAGGCATACTGTGGTAGCAAGTGAGGAGGCCTGGAGTAATCTATTGAACGTATGTTGATAACATCTGCTTTTTTTTGTAATATTGATGGTGAAATATTTGCTTACAGAAAATGTTTTTTTATGACAGTTGAACCCAAAGCTCGGAAGATATAAACAGCAAGGATGCCCAAATTTTGACTTAATGAGATATGTTTTTTCTCACTCTACTGCCACTGGGTCCGGTCGCCATGCATCCACTCATGCACCGGTTAGTCCGGTGAATGAGCCTCTATCAGAAGATGTGCAGTATAACATGGGTCCTGTTCATGTTGACCTCGAACAAGATCCACCAGTTATAACTCAAATGGGCTCACCACCACAGGCCACTCTATCACCACGAAATGTTCGTGGAAAGCGTGTAGTTGATGGCTCTGGTACGAGCCAAACCCTCGGAAGAGAGAGAAGATTGAGGCTGAGATGTCTGATTGTGTTAGGGCAATGACTAATTTTTGTAAAGTACATTCGGCTACATCAGGCGGCCATGTAGGAAATATGTCAGAAAATAGTGAAAAGAGTCAACCTCCATGCAGCACTATGAAATGCATCCAATGGTTGAGTGAGCTATCTCCCCCACTGCCAGAATCTCAATACCATGCAGCCATTGATAGATTATTAGAGAATAAAGAGAGACAACTGGCATTCCTTGAAATGCCACCAGAGGAGAGATTAGAATGGCTATATCGTCTTTAAATCACAAATCATAATGATGCTGGTTTGAAATTTTGGAATGGCTATATCGTCTTTAAATCACAAGGATGTTGGTTTGAAATTTTGAATGCTCGTGCATGGAAATCATTCTGCAGCTGTGCAATCGTTCTGTTTATGCAAAATTTTTGCATAACTTTATGTTTGTGTTGTTTGTGTTTATTTGACTATGGTTATGTACTTATAATCCGCAACAATTATCTAATTTTGTATGTAATGTGGAGAGTATTATATGACTCTCTACTCATTACGTCTTCCTTTGGTAGATTAGTCGTAGTTGGTGTTTCTTTCAATATTTTGGTCCTTGTTGATATGACAATTATCATGTGTTGGTATATATATATATATTGTAATGTGTGGTATGAAATGGATAATGTGACGTGGTTATATTAAATGCAATTATTATATTGTTATGTATTAGTGTTGTTATGTATGAAAATCATAATAATATTACTCATATTTTTTTTATAACAAAATGGTGTGCAATAAGATCAAATAGGCTAGGGGCTGGTGCAATGTATGCTAGAAATTCCAGCATACCTTGCTCGCGTTGGAACTACCAGTTGGTAGGGGGCTGGCACAAGATGCATTCGAACTGCCAATGCATAGGGGGTTGGTGCAAGCACAAGAGTTTATATCAATGGAGAAAAAACAATATAGTGCATGAGATCCCCATCACGAAAATGAATTTTCAACAATAAATAAAATAAATTAGGAGGACAAAATTATTGAGTAGGCAATTACATAATCGCGTGTTATACTTAACACACTTGTTTTCTTAATTATTATTATTTTTTCCTTCAATTTCCTTAAATAACTTCAACGTAAACGGTCACAACGTAAATGGATATTAAAGAGGCATATCATAAGTGACTTGTGATGATGCAAGGCTCTACCTCTCTGGAACTTGTTTGCGCGCGAGCTGCACACCATCGGGCGCGTGAGCTTGGAATTCCTGGAGCGCCACGTGTGCGAGACCTTGCGGGACCGCGTAGGGCGCATGCAAAAGGTGCTGGAAATTCGCAGTGCCCCTACGGGAGCGGGGCCCTTGTGCGTGGGACCCGCACAACAGGTGTTAGAATTTACAACGCCACCGCGGGCGCGGGGCCTAGCGCGACAAGCGCAAGATTTCCCAGTAGCCCTGCGGGGCCTTGCGCGAGGGAATTTCCAGTGCCCCTCGCGTGCGTGGGGCCTTGCACAGGTCGCGCACTTGACAGGGCTGGAATTCCCAGTGCCCCTGCGCGGGCCGAGCAATTGAAATTTCTGCAGTGCGCGCTGGAATTTATATCTTTTTTTTATTTTCAAATTTAATATTCATTTCAATTCTGAATTAAAGAGTAAAAATTGTAAAAATTACGGACTTATCTGTAAACGAGGATGAATGAACGAAATTTGTCCTTACTAGTCACTAATCCGTATTATCTTTATTAATAACTAATCATTCGAACAGGTTCTGAGCCTCATTTAATTATCTTCATTAATAACTAATCATTCGAACAAGTATTATGAATAATAATACAATTTATCAAATATGGAAACAAAGATAATTAAAAGCTACATCTACAAAACAAGGGAACAAAGGTACTACCAGCCACCGCGATTGGTTGACAGTGGTTTATTCATGCACACTAGCTTAATAGTGATCTATAATATGTTATTTTGAATAATACATCCGGCATAGTCAGCTCGCACGCAATGTTACAATTGATAAATGGTGATATATATTCTTGTACGATTTGATTTTTTATAATTGCATGATATCGTATTTCTTTGCTGTGATGATAGTATAATTAAACAGAAATGTTTGACATGGTTGGTAACACTTTCAATTGCAAAATTTAATGTTATGTGTCTATAATTTGCATGCCAAGTATAAAAACTAAAAGTGGGGCACATTACTTAATTTGATCTGGAATAAATGTGACTTTCTTCGTTATTTATGACTATGCTTGCAACTCAAGTTACTACATTTGGTTGGAAATTGTCAGGTAAATCTAGAACGGATTGTAATTTTGGTGGGTGAAATAAGGTGCCAAAAGTTTTGCGAAATATCAAAATTTGAAAAAAAATTGCGCCTGATAATCCCTATAAGAACACTGATGCAGACAGTAATGTGCACTGTGGTGCTCACAGATATTACTCCAGCATACTTACAAGTACAATACTCTATGAAATCCCCTCCTAAATCCATTGAACACGTGAGTTCGATCTGCAACGACACTCCTAAATCTGTTGACAATATTCAACATGTGAGTTCAATTTGCAACAACATAGGCCCAAAAATTATTTACATAAGCAAGGACTCAGATGAAAATCCACCCAAGTGCCAACATGTAAAGCATCTCTACTATTGTAGAGGACGAAAATGCAGTAGGAAGAGAACTGCACCCTCTCAGACGTAAAATGAATTTGGGGGGACATCCCATAAGCGCCAACGACATCAAAATATGGGTGCAGCCAACAATACCACCTACATTTGCATAGAAGACAACTCTATCGGTAATTTACCTACTGTGGTGGACCTTACTGGAGATTGAAGTTATGGTATTATAGCTAATGACATTTTGGATACAATCCTTTTGTAATGCGTACATCCAAAATCCTTTTGTAATGCATACATATATGTTAATACCAATGTTTGTATATATGCGGCTGGAACAGTTGGCTATTAACTGTTGGATCAGTTCCTGGCTGTTAACTATTTGTAACGTAGTATAAATTGTAAATCAGTTATGGGCAATAGATCCACACTTCGGTGTAGTTTGTGGGCATTTTCATGAGCGGTATTGAGCTCTGTAGCTATTAGTGTAAGCGGTATGTCTTTGTATTTTGGTAACATAAGTCGTGTCAAGATCAATAATGTATTACACTATTGTTTCTTTATTTTGTAGCTAAAATATATGATGCGAGGGATTGTCACATTTTCAGTAGCGGAATAGTGTGTTATAATTTAACGTTGTCATCGAAATATATACCACGCATTTGCGAAATGTTGTGTTATTCTTGATTAATTTTTCGTTAGTAACAATAGTGGAGTTCCTAATTTAAGTATTCAGCTCTCTTTCTGTACAGTCAGGCCCTCTTTTTGTCAAACATTTGTATCCATAATGTATTTGTGGAGTTCTTAATTTAAGTACTCCTTTTTTTTTTTTCTGCAGTCGTTTTGTCAAAAGCATAGACGCATGGCTGAAAAATGATAAATATGGACACATGCAAAACGATCAGTGTTGTTCACAAATGTTGTCAGTCTAATATTCATGCTAGCGATAAATTAGAAATTAAACATACATTAACGAACTACCGGATATTACTGAAATCAAAATGGGGCAAGTGTTAGTAAATTACCATGAGCTCTACTGTAATTGAAATTAAACTAACGGTTTTAGTTAAACTAAAGAGTAGATCGTTTAATTATAATCTGATATAGATTTAGCAACAGTTTACAAAATACAATAATAATTATTTACTTCCAAATAGTTTTCATTTTAATTTGTTCTTAGAAACAGTTTCCAAACTACTTTTTTGAAAAACTTCAAAAAATAAATATGTAATACAAAACACTTTCCAAACTAATTTCAAACCTATAGACCTATTTTCATGATCTCCGATAAAAATCACTTTAAAACATGTTTTGAAATCGAAAACAAAATTAACTTTGAAAGCAACTTTCAAACACAACCAAGATTTTTTCAATCAAAGATCACAACCAAAACAGCTTGAATCCAATCTTTCTCCAAGAAATCACAAAAGAAAAACAAGATTTACTGCCAAATTTAACAGATCTCATCAAATCGCAAAGAAAAGTCCATGCCCATGGGTTTTTCACGCGAAAACCCTTTCTCCCTTTTTCAAAACCCAAAACCCACCGAATCAAACAATACCATGGTGGATCCCACACGCACTTTTCAACAGGAGAAAATCATGCACGTTTTTCAATGAATTGTGACGAACACGATCTTGTAGGCATGTGAGTTAGAGAGAGAAACACTAACTGTGAGACCCCAACTTTATTATTTCTTTTATTTTAAAGAATTATGACTCCTTAAATTGTATTGCTCAAATTATTATTATTACTCTAATTTTTGAGAGAGGCATGTATGGGGAGATTAATCTAATGTATGTCTAAGTAGAAGTTTCCTCTAGCGTTTTTAGAGTTTTAAGCTAGGATTTAAATGTTAATTATTTGCAATGTTAAAGTTTGATTTAAATGATATTAATTCAATGTTAAAGTTTGAGTAATTGAGATTAATTGGCTAATTATTTTAGGCTAATTATTTTAATTCATGGAATATGTTCCTAATATTTTATTAGTGGCTATTGGAAGAGGCTTAGGTTATTTAATGGGAATGCGCCTTCAATGTTAGGCAAGGGAAGAATGTGGGAAGATTCACTTTAACCTTGAAATGAGACATACATGCAAAAACACGCACCTTGTGGCTTTTCCCCCATATTCCTTGTTCTCTTGTAAAGTGTAAGCTTTACTTATTTTACATGAAAACATGGGGAAGATGGCCAGATCTGGAAATCCTACTCAAGAGAAATCATTTATGAACCCTAAGTGTTTGATAAAAAGCTTGAAAGAGGGCTGAAATTGGTTGGTGTGAGTATGGCCGAATTTATTGGCTTGATGTGTTAGGGTTATGCATGTTAAACAAGAACCACCAAGCCCTAGGTGTAATATATGTTCAGATCTGAAATATGCAAGAGGATCATTAATGCACCTAGGTGTTTGATAAAAGTCCAAAAGAAATGGGTAAATGCAATAGTTTAGCTTGATGAAGATGGAATCTTGGTTTTGTTGTAAACTTTGAATTGGAGTTGTATAAGAGGGAAGAATGTGAGAGAATGGTTGCTGTTATGGGATGTTAAATTAGTCTTGGATGATTGATGGTGACATGAAGAGATTAGGGTTTGGTTGTTGGAGGATGGGAAGGTTGAGAAGATTATTGTTGTTGCTGGAACTTTAACCTCTGCAGATTTCAAGACTCGAATTTGGAGTGTGTTCTGATGTACTTGTGCTTATCTCTTGATCTTAAGAGGATCCTAGATCGTAGCCCTAGGAAATAGGAAGATTTTAAGCCATACCTTGGATGATTCCGATAATTATCGAGTGAGATATGCGTTGTTTAAGGCCGGACGTCAAGCTGCCAGCAGCCTTGCACGTCCGGAATGTCAGCTCATTTCGGAGTACCTTTTGAGTGATCAAGTTAAGTCCAAATTTTACGAGGTTAGGTCTTGAATTTTAAGTTTATGAAAGAGAACATTTTAAGATAAATTTCGTGTGATTTAGAGGTGTATGAATAAGTTATGGTGTTTTGAAAGTGGAAGGCTGAGCTGGAGGCAGCAGCAGTGTTGCTCTAGGATTTTCATCTGCTATGAAGTGTTTTTTGAAAATGTATAGGACATTTCGATGTTTTATGATTTTTATCTTCAAGTTGACTATGAAAGGAGATATTTTAAAAGAAATTTCATGTAATTTGGAGCCATGTTTTTGAAGTTATGAATTTTGAAGCTGGAGACGTCGGGGCTGCCCGCTTGGACGCCCCAGCAGCTTGCATTTTCGGGTAAATCTTTCGAGTGGCAAATGAGCTCCAAATTACCTGAAATTTTAATAATGAAAATTTGTGTAAGGATCAGTTTGGCATCCAATTTTTATGGTTCAGCATCCTTAAGATAAAGTTTTACATTGTAGGATCACCATTGGCTTAGTCAAAGAAATGTGTGATTTTGTATGATGTGCTAATTTAATTGAATGATTATTTACTCTCTAAATTTCAAAACCTAAATGACATTAGTATGACTCATTTGTAGGCAAGGTGCCACCATAAGCTCAAGTGGATAAAGGTAAGTGGAAAATATGTTTTTTTCGAAAACTGGAATGATACACAGCATGAATATTTGTCAAGCATCATGAGCACGTCATGAGCATTTGCATTATTTTCTCATAAGGATGAAAGAGAAATTTTATGCAAATGAAAGTGTGAGTTATGAGTGCATTATTATTATCAAGCATGGCATTATCAAGCATGGTATGACATGAGCATTTGCATAAGCTTCTTTGTGCAAATGAAAAATGATAAGTATGTATCACAAGTCAAGTTAAAGGACTAAATAAGACGGTCGGTACCGTACCAATAAGATAGGCATCCACTCCGAAGGACGAATGCGAGAAGGATGGATGACTCCTAAGGGCACCCACTCCGAAGGACGAATGAGAGAAGGATGGGTAGGTCCTCGAGGTATGTGCAATCACACTGAAGGATGCTTGCAAGAAGGTGTGAACCTCCAAGGGTTGAGTCTAGCCATTAGGCCTGGGGCCACAACAAGGGCTAGCTCAACCAAATGATGTGTTCCCAAGGGAAAAGGGAATAGTTCCGAAAAGGAACGCACAACCCTGACTTCAGGGGTAAATGGAGCGTGATAAGTAGCCCCAAATCAAGAAAGAAATATTTTCAAGAGTTGCATACAAATAAAAATCATTTACTATTGGACATAATTATCCTGCATTCATGATCATGTCATGCACTCATCCCTTACTGAGTCATTCGACTCACAGTATTTCAATTGTATCATTCTAGACGATGTTCCAGGTGAGGGAACTCATAAGGAGGATCTAGAACCTGAGGAGGGGGCTGACGAGGGTGCCCTCCCCTTTCATTAAAGGACTAGATATAATTTTTGGAAAAGCCGACATGAGCCTCCGTGGTGTGGTGGTCATGGGTTATTCGGCCTAGTAAAGTTTAAGATTTTTAACCGATTGGTATTTTGAGACTGTTTTGTAATTAATTACTTCAAGTCATTGATCAAGATGCAAGTACTAGAAATAGGATCCCAAGTTCCGTATGCGCGTTAATTGCTAGCTTTATAAAAAAAAAAAATCCGCTGCAAGAATTTAGTACGTTCGCTGGAGTGTTCCTTGTTGGGAATGCTCGCGGCTGTTATTAGCCTCGATGAGCTAGCGTTCGGGGCGTGACAGGCTCACTGATAATAATTGTATGCACACAGTCAGGGATTATGGCACGAAAGTCACTAGAAAGTCTTAGTCGATTTACCTTGAACTTAGTGGAAGCGTATTTTAAAAAATAGAATTGTAGTGGAAATTGGAAAAGATTTAAGGTAAAAACTCTATGTTTTTATAAAAAGGCAATGAGTTAATACAATCCGAATAGATTTAAAATGTTAGATTAGGCTTTTGAGTGAAAATAAGAACTTTGAAATAAAAGATGAGGAAAGAGACACGAAGGAGATTTAAAACCTGAAATAACAAGGGCAACTTGATACAAGGAAACTTCAAACCGTCCTCCCGAGACTACATAAAAGGCTACATTACAAAAATTCGGGAACTTCCTAAAGTTCGCCGTACAAATTCAAAACTGATTACAAGGAAACATATACCCTAGAGACTAATGAAAACACACTAATAAGGATGTAAGATCAATAATCTTGGACGCTGGAGTGGTACTACTATTTCCCGTTGGCGGGGCTGGGGGAACGTAATCGAACCTTAGCCACTTGGGCGGTACATCTGGCAAACCAAAAGTCCTCAAATCGGGGTAACGGGGATAGTGGGGGTACAGGGGATGGGGGTGAGGGCTCCCTAAAGAACAGTAGGCCTTATGCTCCACTGATACTTCAAGGAAATCCGAAACCCACGTTTGGATCTTGAGTACCAGGATATAAGGGTGGAAATCGTAGGTTAACTCATCCTCAATAGCTTCATTCTTCAATACCCAAGTCGCCAAACATTGCAAAAACAACATATAAAAGAAAAAGGGTGAGTCCTATTGACTCAGTAAGGTGGGGGCGGGGAAACATGATCAAACAAATACTGTGCATATAATTCACTTAAACATGGTGTAAAACTAACTTCAAACATAATAAGTATGAACTTGGATGAATTAAAATATGCAATGCATCACACCATCATGGGTTCCTGAGGAGTTCCCGATGTCTGCTCTGTTCACCCCCAGAGTCGGGTTGTGCGTCCCCTCCCCTTCTATGGGACTGTCCCATGCGTCCAGCACTAGGACCCTTAATATTACGCCTTAGCGTTCATAAAGGAGCCCACCCACTCCCTGCAGTGGGGGTTGCACGTCTCCTAAGTACCCGGTATCGTCACTACCATTTGGGGAACCCTCGCAGATATGGGGTTCCTCACTTTCATTTTCCCTCTTATGAATGCAATCTCATATCCAAGCATTAAAGTACACATGTAATATTTCACCCAAACAACGCACACTAATTTGCGATGAACTTGAAAGAAGCATAACACGTTTAAAGAATAATCATTGACAGTTGAAACAACCATGATAATAACTAGTAAGATCTTAGACATTAAACCCCATTGAAGGCCTATTGGGCCTCCTTAGACCCTGCTGGCCTATTCCCAAAGTTATTGGCTTGGTGCTATTTTAGGTTATTGGGCCTAAAGTCCATTTAAACTCCTAAACGGGCTTTGTGATTTGAGCCCTTATTTCAACTTGGTTTGAACTCAAATTTGGGCTCCCCCATCAAATTTTTCGTGCTCTATCCAACCATGTAATCATTTTCTCATTTTGGACCCTTTTTCCCTAACGAATTAGGCAAAATGCCGAATCTGCCCTCAGAGACCTCCAGGGTCATTTTCGACCTTTTCCTTCATTATTTTGGGCTGAAATTTTTGCAAGGACTATAATATTAGATAAGGATGCTATTTGGAAATTTCATGCAAAAATAAAACCTGTAGCTTAGGGTCGATTTGGGCAGCACCTATGTTTGCCTAAATGCCCTAATTGGTGTTCACACCTTTGATTGATCTATGCTTTTCGAAACTTTAGGCTAAAAATAATTTTAATCTATCAACATAAAGGAAATCATAGAGCACATAACATGTGGATTCTTCAAGAAACTTAAAAGGCAAACAAAGATCATTTGCAATATCATCAAGGAACATGCATAATGTATCTTTTTCATGGTTTCAACTTTCATAATCTCTTCCTTGAGCCCATGGCTCTTTTCTTAGGCCCCATTTGGCCTTCTCTTGATTAGGGATACTTTAAAGCTTCTTGGCCATCATCATTCTCATTATTGCTCCACATTTCATATCACATATGCATGGCATTGAATCATAAAATCATGTAGTGCAACATGCAACACCATAAGCCATTTTTCTTGACCAACCCGTGGCTATAAGGCTTCAAGCTTAGGCTTATCACCACTGCCATAGCTCATAAAACATGTCCAGAACTATTTTGAAAAATCAAACCAAATCAGCAAGCAATCTTATACACATGTTATAAGAATATAATCATTAAGACATTAACATGCAAGGTGTCTAGATTAGGTTTTACTTCATGGCACCTATGAACCTTTCTTTTTGCAAAACCTTGAAACCAACATAACCCTAACATGTTCATCATTGAATCACAGCTCTATGCACAAAAATATGTATGATCATTCAACACAAAAGAACATGTTATCCATTCTCAACAAAACTCAAGAACCTAAACCCTTACTTTGGTGATCTCGGTTAGCTCTTGGTGTTCCCCTTGGCATGGAAGTTTCCACCTTCCTTCTCTTCTTGTTCTCCTCTTTCTCTCCTTCCTCTCCCTCTTGGCCGAACATAAGCACAAACCATTCGCACAAATGCCAAATTGTGTCGTTTAAATTCTAAGATGTTCGAACGTCAAAATACCATCTGGACGTACGAAAAAAACAGTCCGAATAGTTGTAAAGAACCGTCCGCACGGTGATTTGTTGAACACAACCTAAACAGGATAATTTGATGAATGCAAACAACACAACAAACTAAACAACGGTTGGTATTGAATTGAAATGCATGAAATTGAGAAGCAAACTCACGAAGAATGTTTTACCTGAAGTTTTTTTAGAGATATTCAACGGGTAGTGAAAATGTTTGGGAGAAAAGTTTGAGAGAACAGAGTGAGTTTGTGATTTTGATAAAGTTTGGCCGATTTAATGTGCTCAAGAAGCGTCCAAAAGGTATTTAAGGTGTGCGACACCACTCAACAGTTATATTCACACGTGGCCAATCAAATTCAACATCATTAAATATGTACGATTTGAAAAACTTCTAGAACTCCAAACGTTTGGATGTTATGTCTTGGTCCGGACGATTTCGACATCAAGTGTTAGAGGTTTTGTAACGTGGAACCACATGATTCGCGGAAAAAGCTTTCACACCTGTGCAGAATTTTTTGAAGCTCCGGATGTATGTAACTTTGCCGTTGGAACGCTAATCCCTGCGTCCGAACGTGATTAATTGTTCATGATGATTGTTAATTTCTCACAATGTGCTGACGATTATTATTCAATTAGGCAAGGTTTGTTCGGACGATGTGTAAAGAACGCTTGGACGATATTGTAGAAATTGTGACAATTCTCATCATCACTTAGTTACCAAAATTTGCAACTAGTCACCTAGCAAAGCATCCGAAAGGTTTAGTTTTGCTGTCCGAACAATTTTTATGTATTTGTGATGATTTTTACCGTCACTCATTCGCAACGAGGGTATGTATTTGTGATGATTTTTATGTATCATTAGCCTATAATCAAGGATTTTGTTAATGAGTCCAATGAACTATTAATGCCTAATAATCGACTCGTACTAGCTGATGTGCCTCTTCTAAATTCTGTTCTTCTCTAGGGAGGGAGTGGGGTAGTGTTTTAATTAGCTTGTCATGTACAAGGGCCAGGGTGAAACTCATATCCAAATTGATATTGGAGCAAGAACTCCCTAGCGATGGACCTTATTAAACAATTATAAGAAAGAACCATCTATATAAATATATATATATATATATATATTATTGCTAATTAATTTTCCAAAAATGCATACGGGAGCTTGAATATCAATCCAAGTCAAATTAAATGATTGGTATGCCTTTCCACTCGTGGCTTTGGTCACGTGCAACCAATATATATATATAACCTCACGTATGGTGATCTTGTTAGTACCATTAACAAAGAAGGTTTAAAGATGTGTATTAACATGAAGATTAGTAATCAACTTAGCAAAGATAGAGAAAAGCTAAGTATGAAATGGGTAATTTCTACGAACAGTATGGTCTGCCTCCCATAGCACCATCACATTGGAAACACCAGAAGGATAGGTCCTCCTTCAAAAAGTCTAACAAATACCACAAACGATCCTTTAGGAAGTATACTACTCCTGAAGATAGTATTAACACCATCACTAACACCTTGACATATGGTTTCATCAAAGATCGGGTAACCTGCTTCTTCATGCTGAACTGCATAACGAATCAAATCACGATCTTCTTCTGTGAGATACTTTTCCCACCATTGGCGTAAAGAGCCAGTGAAACCGAAGATGATTAACTCAACAACTTCAAGATGACTAAGTGATTGGTTGACTAAGTAGCTATTTTCTACCATGGTCATGTGTTGGAGTTTGTTGAGGATTTCCTGCTCAGATAAGCCATCAATATTCCATTCATATAACTTATCTGAAGAGACAGAGAATTGACTATGGAAATTCCTTTCTTCGAATTGAAGATCAGAAGGAGTTGATTACTAGACATAGGATTAGGACAAGTGTGGATCCTATTGACTTCTAATTGTTTGAACTGGTCTTCTATTTCACTAATTTGGTGTTCTATATCAGGATCCAATGTAGGTTCTATGTCTACTTGATTAAGAGCACCTATTTGAAGATTAGAAGAGGGTTTTTTTACCTTCCGATTTACTAGGATCAGTTGGGACTAATTCCCTTAACATCTGATTGACTTTACTAAGGGTTGTCTAATCTGGAGAGAAGACCTTTAACCCTACGGGTTTACTGGATAACTGAATTAAAGGTTTCTCAGTTATGGGAGATTGACCATCTAGTTTAAGTTCAATCTTGTCTAACTGATGACCTATGGTTATATCTTCTTGGAGTTCATATTCTTCTTCATTTGCTATACCTAGAATGGGTGGAATGGAACCAGATGACCTAGAACTCGTGGAAGAAGTGGATCTAAACATCCTATTCATGTTTAACTTCCGGACACAAGAATCAAACTAAAACAAACAAAGTAATAAACCTACAATAAACTTATCTAAGCTTCAACCTTGCGACTCAGCAAACCTAAATGGACATATCCTCTCATGCCCATCCACTCAGGCCTCTCCTGGGACTTACTGTTTGAACTCTGGACTCGCTTTTAAGTATGCTTCTAGACTGCTAAGGTTGGGGTTTAACTTAGACGGGAGCATAGGAAATTTATTAAGAAGCTTGAAGTAAAGTGACCAATGTAAATCCTAGGATTAAGGCAACCCAAGAGGGAGGGTGAATTGGGTTTCCAAATTTTTCGCTTTTAACCCCTAAAGTCGTGTTTGCAAAGTAAAGACTAATTTTGCATAAGTATATTGATGCAACAAGTAAATAAGTGCTAAATGTAAAGAGTAGGGTTTAGAGAAGCAAACACAAGATTTTTAGGTGGTTCGGCAAACCCCTACATCCACCCCTCAAGCTCCTTCACCGAGCCTTGAGGTTTTCCCACTATCTTCAAATAGTGTACACTCTAGCTTTCGGGTGCTAGAGAACCGTACAAGTATTTTCTCGGGCTTAACACTCAAACCCACCCAAGTGGTTTTTCGGGCTCACCACTCACAACCTAACAAGCTTGAGATATACCCTCTCTAAGCTTCTTCTTTAATGAACAACCTCACTAAAGGAAACACCTCTCTTGATAGAAAGATTGAAGAACAAACTCTCTCAAAGAGTAGATATGAAATTGGAAAGCTCTATCTCTTGATTCACACAAAGACAAGGATATGAAAGTGTGATTTGTGTGAATGATATGAGAAATATGGAATATGAAGGTTTGATATATTTCTCAAGTGATCTAAATGATATGTGGTCGATCTCTCTATATTTTGGACGTTATGAAGGTGTATTTATAGGCCACATATGAAAACTAGCCGTTTATAGCCGTTGGGGGTCGTCTGTTAAAACGAGCCGGTCGACTGCTTCAAGTTACCGTTATCCAACGGTCATAATGTCAGAGCTCAACGGATCTATTTCAAAATCAACCGGTCGACCGCTTACCAAGCGATCGACCTCCTCAACTTAAGCACAGATCCGTTCAATTAAAACCACGTTTTTGACCTCTTTGAAACACCCAATTTTAAAGACTTACTTCCCATAAGTATATGAAAGGTTTGGGAGTTTGATTGGGGTGTTTTGAAACCTTTAAAAACATTTTAATCTTTCAAACAAAAGTTAAAACGGTTTATGGACGTTTTGAAAGATATGCAAGTGAGTGCTTCAAATCCTTGTCAAAAGTGAAACTAAGAGTTACAAGATTATACCCTATGGTCTTGAATCTTCACTTTTGAGCTCCTTGCATCTTCTTGTCTTTGGCTCTTTGATAAAAATGTCTTTGTCTTTGAAGATGTCCATTTTTAAAAATTAATCCATTTATTGAAATCATCAAAATATCGATTGTAAACAAAAGCCAACAACTAAATGGCCAAAAACTGAAACACAAAAGAGAGATACAGATCACTACTACCCATACTTGGCTTTGATGCCAAAAGAGTTGTACTGGCCACCAGGTGACTGACTTTGAAGGGGCGAAAGCGGTGATTAGAGAGAGAGTGGTGAAGACGGGCCATCAAAAGAAGCAGAGAGTAGTAGATATAAACACAAATAATTTTTGGACCCCCTTGTGAAAGGGACAAGCTTCGTTCTACCTACAGGTCAGCGATTTAAGGCCACTTAGTAGGTATCCACTTGTTACTGGTCTAAAACCAAAATTAACTTAAAGAAAAGGAATGAATAAACTGGCCATGTAGGCAGTAATGCATGAAAGCAGTAACTTAGAACCGTCCAATCTGGTGGTATGTGTGGATGCATGAAGAAGAAACTTAAAACTATTCAATCTGGTGGTATGCATGTTGTAGAGATATCGTAAAAAGATAAATATGACTTGAAACTTGCAATGTACTTCAAAGACTTGAAAAATATTTACATAATTGACTAAGACTTGGAAAATACTTACACAAATGACTAAGATAGAAAGATAATGCCGGATACATGACTCGAAGACTTAGAAAGGATAGAAAGACTTGAGGGGGGAATTGTTATCCTAGAGAGAGAGAGAGAGAGCAGAGATCGAATCGGAGTTCGAAATCTTATTTCAAATGACTTGGGAGTTCTATTTTAAAGACAGAAGGGTGACTATAGAATCACATGGATACTATGTAATCACGCATGCTTTGACTATGGATGAACATTGACATGTTGGCTACTTTCAGCTGCTTTCACTGTTGACTTTTACTGTGCTTGAATAGTGACTTGTAGAGGTTACTTTCGGCTAACTTTGACATTATATGTCGGTGGAGATTACATGGCTTTAGAAATCTTCATCGAGATCATACGGGTTCTGACTATCTTGGAATAATGGGTCCAAGTAGTTAGGTTTGGCTTGACTGGCAAAGGACAACTGAGATGAGGTTGGTGAATGCTCATCTGGGTCCTGGCCGCTGATCTGGCTCACTTGAATCTGGAGTTGTTGGTAGAACTCCTGCAAATCTTCCTTGGTTTTTACTTAGGCCATGGCGAAAGCCACAGCTGTCTGGAGACTGGCTTTATCAACCATAAATTGGGAAATTTCCTGTTGAGGAGGAAATTCCTTTCTAACTTGGAAAATGATGCGATCAAACTGAAATTTGTCCCACCATTTTACATAAAATCTACGAGTGCAGATGTCTTGACTTATTTGGTATTCTCATTAAAGAATCCAAGAGATCTTGTATTTACTCGAAAATAGGAAAATTATGGGAAATTGAGTTTGATGGTAGTTAACTTTATGACTTGTGGAGTAAACTTTCATGGCCTTAAGAAGAAGAAAAGGGAAAGTGTCAGGAAGGGAGCCGAACATTTGCCACCAGTGGTGAAACCATGAAGGAAATTGACTTGAGAATTTACTATCAAAGTTGAGGAACCAAGAATGAGTGAAAGACTCATTTTGTAGAGAAGTACTTTAGTGCATGCTTCATTATAATCATAATAACTGAAGGGAATGGGATGACCTGGAAGATCTCGTAATTCATGTGATCCCCATTCATCACAAGACAAGATTAGAACTATGAATAACTTGTGGAAGATAACTTTCTTCTGAGTCAGATCAAATTGATCAATGATAGGGTCGATTTTTACAAAACCAGTGCTGACTAGAATAGCTTTGTAAAAGCTGATGGACTTGGAAGGGTGATCTGGGATGAATTTTCATTTGGGTGGCAAATAAGCTTGAACCAGATCAATTACTTGCATTTTTTTGACCAGTTCTTTATCTTGCTGACTGCCTGTCCAATTGTCCCATTTTTGGTCAAGCAGGCACTTGTGACATGGCTCGACATGGAACACCTGACTGATGTAGGGTTTCAAAAAGAATACAAATGTATTCTTGGGAATGTACGAAATTTTACTTTGTAGTCTTTTATCCGGAGACTGGGCTGTATTTGGTAGTCTTATCGAAGACTGGGCCGGAGACAAAGTCTCAATGACTTGATAGGGATTACTAGAAAAGGCTAAAGCTGAATAGGTTGGTTGACCTATTCGGTTTACTAAGGCTAGAGCAGATTGAGGTCAGACTCTGGCTATAAGTGAAGGTTTAGGTACTTCGCCTAAGACACGAAATCGGTTAGCATTATTTGTAGGTTGACTGGGAGATGGGTCATAGGTGACTAAACAACCTGGTTGGAGGACAACATGTCCGGGAGATAACTTTGGTGGTGGTGCTGACTTGGCAGGTTCTTTTCCTTTGGGTTTAGGAGCCATGGGAATCCTATAAGAATTCACGGGTAAGGAAATCAGGCATACTATTTTGGCTTCCTTTGATGTACTCAATATCAAAATCAAAAATACTTTAAATGGCTTGCCAACGAGCAAAAATATGTTTGGATGCAATGTTTTGAACAGCTTTTTCTAAAAGAAATTTTGCACTTTTGCAATGAACACGAACCAAAAATTTCTGATTTAATAAATCAGCTTGAAATTTGCTTATGCATAGTAATATAGATAAAATTTCTTTTTTGATAGTACTATAATTCTGCTGAGCCAGATTCCAATTGCCAGAGTAAAAACAGACAATTTGTTCTGGGAATCAGGCATGACTTTCTATTTGAGAATGCCACCGTAACCAATTTCTGAGGCATCGGTTTCAACTATTTTGGAAGAATCCAGAGAAGGGATGCCTAGACAAGGGAGTGACTTAACATGTAACTCAATGAGCTGGACAATGGCAGTATGCTCTTTAGTCCAGGGTGGAGGATTCTTTTGGAGATGATCAAAAAGAAGTTTACATTGATGTCGAAGATTTGGAGAATTCAGCACATAATTGAGGGACCCTAGAAACCTTTGGAGTTGGGTTTTGTCAGGATAACATCAGGGAATTTTTCAGCAAATTGAATGGGTTGGATTTGACCTTGATAAATATTAAAACCTAAAAATCTGACTTTAGTTTGGAATAACTGATCTTAGGGGCTGAAACTACTAAGCCATTTGACTTAACAATCTTATGAAGTTGTTTCCAATGTTCATCAATGGACCTTAGAACACATCAATATAGACAATGGTGAAATGACTATAGCAGCAAATTGAAAATCGGGGGAGGAGAATACCCAAGGGACAACCCATGACTAGAGGGCAGTAACTATGAGGTTTATTGTTTCCCCATCAGAAGGAGAAAGTAGAACATCAACCAGGGGAGATCTTAATGGACGAATGATTCCAATATCAATTAATAGACAATCCATTCAATATTTTGGAATTCACTTGGAGCTTTTTTCAAACCAAAGGGCATTACATTCCATTCGTAATGTCTAAAAGGAGCGGTAAATGCAATTTTGTACTTATCTGACACATGAACTTGGATTTGCCAAAATCCCTTTTCATATTGAATTTACTATACACTGTAGCTTCTGAAAGGCGACCTATGAGATCCCGTTTATCTAGGATACTGAATCCATGAAGGACTTTGTTTAGAGGCTTGTAGTTGATGACTAATCTGGGAGCTCCTCTTTCTGTTTCTGTATTTTTGTAGACATAGAAAGTAGAACATGACCAAGGGGATTTACTATGACGAATGATTCCTTTACCTAATAGATCTTAGATTTCTTTTTTTACAGAACTCCATCATCTCTTGATTCATTTGAATTAGACAGCTTTAATGGGAATGTTTTTCTCACTAAACGAACATATGGTAACTTGACTATGTGTTGCTTTCGATGCCAGAAAGCGTTGGAAAGATTAGAACAGACTTGTTGTTCAAACTTATCCTGGAATGACTTAATCTGAGATTGCAGATTTTGACTTAAGAGTTGTCCTCAATTATTTTGAACTTGATTTCTTCCTTCAGAAAATCAAAATGCTGAGTCTTACTAACAATGAAATTGAGAGTTTTACTAATGGAGGCTTCCTATAACATGGTAAGTTCGTGAGGCCTAGGAGGACTAACAAACTCAAAGATAACGTCTTGACCAAAGATGTTGGTTGTAAGTCCTTCACTACTTGTGTGAAAGGATATAACAGACAGGTGAAAGGAGTGCCTAAAATAACTTTCTGATCAGGCATGTTTTTTACTAAACAAAGGGTGACTTAAAGCAGACATTATTTTTACAAGTATGTGTTTTTGTTAACTTGTAATTAATACCCATCTAACTACCATTGGCAGAGAGGAGTCGTTCATTTGACTTCTCATAGTACTTGGTGGGGATTAAACCTTCCTGAATACAATTAAGATCAACCTGAATCTATTAGGGCAATAACCTCAAAAGAATATTTAGAGTTAACTATAATGGGAACTTTAGAATGTCATTTCTAGAAATGCATTCGACTTACTATACTGAGGAATTTGTTACTACTTTCAGGATCTTCCTTAAGGATAAGAGGAGAAGATGGTTGGGGTTTAGGTTCTGAGTAGTTAGACTCAAACGGTTGGCTTTGTTGCTTAAAATTTTGATTAATTTTGAGAAGGAGGACTTCTTGTTCGAAAGTTTTTTTTTTTGGGCTTTTAACTCACGAATTTCATGTTTTACTTGTTGGAGTTTAGTCTGTAAACCTTGTAGGCTGACAAGTTTATGGGCTTTCTTAAACATGTCTAAGATTTTATTAAGACTGACTTGGGTTTTAGGGATTTTTAACTTATTATCTTTTTTATGTAAAACATGTTTCAACTTGGTAAGATACTGAGCCTTGAGCTCTGGATCTTTAACTTTGTCGATTAAATCTATCAATAGTTCTTTCTGTTTACTAATGACATTAAGAGTTTTACCTGGGTGACAACAACTATCTTGACATCCTAATTTCTGGTTAGGAGTGTCAGACTCTGTGTCAGTACTAGGGTTGGAACTAGAAGTAGAAGATGGAAAATCTTCTATTTCCAATCACTACCACTAGAATCTCTTAATTCTAAAATGGAGAATAACTTAATTTTTTCACTATTAGGGATGTCTAAGGAGTTAATGTTTTCCTTAACATGACATTCTGAACTGTAATGACCTAACTTTTTACATTTGTAACACCTAATTTTACTTTTATCTTTGGCAAACTTTGGTTTTGACTATTTCCTAAAGGACTTCTTGTGAAACTTAGGTTTACTATCTTCAGGAGGAGTATACTTCCTAAAGAATCGTTTGTGTTATTTGTTAGACTTTTTGAAGGACCTTTCCTTCTGGTGTTTCCTACAGGACTGTGCTATGGGAGGCAGGCCATACTATTCGCAGAAATTACGCATTTCATACTTAGCTTTTCTACTATCTTTGCTAAGTTGATTACTAATCTTCATGTTAATACACATCTTTAAACCTTCTTTGTTGATGGTACTAACAAGATCACCATATGTGAGGTTATCATATTCTATGATACCTGAGGGTTGACTTAAGACTTCACGAATCTTATGGGCAAAAAGATTGGGTAATCCATTAATGAATTTTTCTTTCCAAAATAGATTCTTACAGTCTTCTCTAAGCATAACGCGGGGGATGAAGACATCTTTATACCATCTAAAATCACTTAAGGTTAACTTAAGCTAAGATCATGGATCCTAGCAGAGATATTACAAGGTGTACCAAGAAAATATTTAATAATGGTATAAATAAGAGTATTAATACCATCACTAACACCTTGACCTATAGTTTCATCAAAGATCGGGTAACCTGCTTCATCATGTTGAACTGCATAACGAATCAAATCACGTTTTTCTGTGAGATACTTTTCCCACCATTGGTGTAAAGAGCCAGTGAAACCGGAGATGATTAACTCAACAACTTCATGATGACTAAGTGATTGGTTGACTAAGTAGCTATTTGCTACCATGGTCATGTGCTGGAGTTTGTTGAGGATTTCCTGCTCAGATAAGCCATCAATATTCCATTCATATAACTTATCTGAAGAGACAGAGAATTGACTATGAAAATTCCTTTCTTCGAATTGAAGATCAGGAGGAGTTGGTTTACTATACTAGTTCTTGGTATGGGACATAGGATTAGGACTATGAGTGTGGATCCTATTGACTTCTAATTGTTTGAACTGGTCTTCTATTTCACTAATTTGGTGTTCTGTATCAGGATCCAATGTAGGTTCTATGTCTACTTGATTAAGAGCACCTATTTGAAGATTAGAAGAGGGTTTTTTTACCTTCCGATTTACTAGGATCAGTTGGGACTAATTCCCTTAACATCCGATTGACTTTACTAAGGGCTGTCTATTTGGAGAGGAGACCTAACCCTACGGGTTTACTGGATAACTGAATTAAAGGTTTCTCAGTTATGGGAGATTGACCATCTAGTTTAAGTTCATCTTGTCTAATGATGACCTATGGTTTGGAGATATTGGTTGGTGTAATTGTTTTGTTCAGCCAGCTTGTTTCTTACTATTCAAATCTGGAATCTTAAAGGGTGGGGCTATGACTTCTGATCCTTTATGGGATACTGTGATAGTCTCGGGTGGAGGATGACTAGCACGAATGGACTTTTTATCCGAAGTATTCCATTTGACTTTGGTGAGGACTTGACAACTCAAGTTCTGTGGGTGATATTTCTCCAAATATTCAAAGAAACTTATGTTCGTACCTAATTGAAGCATAAGGTATTGCCACCTGTCATAAATGACTTTCTTTTCGGTCTTCGTGTGATTTTCACGATACCGAGTCCTTTTGACTATATTGGCTTCAGACATAAACTCATCTTCTAGAGTTTTCATGTCTGGACTAAAGGCTTTACTTATGGTCATTAACTGAGGATTGATTACAGACTCAAATCTGTCTGAGTAGGTGAACCCTGCTCATCATCTTCTTCAAACAGTTACTTGTTGGCAATGGGTAGGACTCTGGAAGCACGACTACTTGGTTCCTGAATCCTAAGAGGTGTGAACCTACGTGGTTCATCAAAACTAATCCTAACAGAACCATCAAGATATTGCTGGATCATATCTAACTTTGTGATGTCACTATGAACTGGTTTGGTTGGATTCTCATTTTTTAAGATCCATTCACTAGGAAGAGTGACCTCTTTCCAGACAATTGACTTGGGGACCTTGATGTTGGCATCATTGGTATGACTTTAGATTAACAATGTTTGGTCTTTAGGACTTTTGACTAAGGCATGAACATTTAAATTAGTTCGGATGCACTTGCAATAAATCCTATAGATCAAAGCTAAAGGTTGACTTCCTTCTAACATCTCATAACCTGAAGTTTTAATGTTCAAGGTTAAGGCTTTTAGAAGATGTTTATCACTTAAACTTAAGATAAAATCAGGAAAACAATCAAAATGGATGGAACCATTATGGAGACTGGACTCGATTATACCTAAGATACTTGTGCTGTAATCTGTGAACCTAGCGTCACGAAGACACAACAAAACAAAAACATTAATCCCTTTCCGGGTTAGTGGTTTAACTGCAACTTGGACTAATCCTATGTGAATGTAGTTGAACCCTTGTTCTCTATGTTTTTTAAGAACATCCGAAGACCAAAGTTGACATTTCTCATGGGTTTTACTCAGAGCATAAACCTGCTCTAAGGTTTTGACATGATAATTACCTTTAAAGGATAAAGGATTAAAACTTGATTTGGAGTATATTTCACTACTGGCCGGAACCTTGGGGATATTCCAATCCTGAAGGTTTGAGTTGACTTAGAATTCACGGGTAAGGAAATCAGAGATACTATTTTGGTCATCTCGTTTACATATCATTTGTATATGCCCGAGGATTTTAGTCATCTCGCTAAATTAACTAGAGTAATTATATGCATTAGATCGAGAAATGATCGACTCAAATTAGCCGATGCCAAACTGATGATATCGGGTCAATATCTTTACAAAAAGATAAAAGTGGTCTGTGAAATTCCGGTTTTGTGCATCAGACAGATATTGGAGATCTGTGTATAAGTTATAATATATATGTCTAAGTGTGTGTATACATATGTAGCTATCTAGACAGTGGGAAAAGCTTCATATTGTGTCTTTATATACTATAAACAACTTTAAGGGTCGATATGTCTATGCATTTTATTTTTTATTTTTTGGGAAATAATAACAATATATAGGTTAATTAATTTCGAAAATTGTTCCCTGATAAAGCATTATTAATTAATTAGACCTCCCTAGGGCAAACATTTCCAAAAAACAACAAATTCTTTTGTTGGCTAGCTAGCACGAGTATCAATCCAACCATGCTCTGATCTTCTAGTCAACTCTTTCTCTGATTAGGCCTCATGTCGAAACCTTTTGCATAAAAATTAAAAGCAAAAAAGAAAAGGTCAGAAAACGTACTGAAGAGGTACAGATCGATCATAGAAAAAAGTAGTTAGATATACACTCGGCCATCGCCCTCCTTCCTTCAAGCATCATATTCTTTGTTCTACCCATTTCTTACCCAATATTATCCATATATGTGCATATTTTATTTGGACTTTTATATAAATATAATGTTATTTTTAAATGTATCAGACGGACAAATTAAGCATGGTTAATTTATTTAGGACAATGGATCTCTGATGGCTCGGTTGCTTTACATTTATTTTGTCTTTTATTCATGAGCAATAAAATAAGTATTACTAGCCACAAATTAGTACTCAAGGCATGGTACAAGGTACAAAACATAGGTACGTAAAATTAAACATCATAAAGCCAAATTTAATTTGCTGCTTTTCTCATGAAGAGAACGGATTAATGTTTTCATGTATCATTAGCCTAAAATCAAGGATTTTGTTAATGCGTCTAATGAAATATTAATGCCTAATAATCGACTCGTGCCAACTGATGTGCCTTTTCTAAATTCTGTTCTTCTCTGGGGAGGGAGTGGGGTAGTGTTTTAATTAGCTTGTCATGTACAAGGGCCAGGGTGAAACTCATATCCATATCGATCATGGAGCAAGAACTCCCTAGCCATTGACCTTATTAAACAATTATAAGAAAGAACCATATATATATATATATTCTTTAGAAAAATTGTTGCTAATTAATTTTCAAAAATGCACACGGGAGCTTGAATATCAATCCAAGTCAAATTAAATGATTGGTATGCCTTTCCAATCGTGGCTTTGGTCACATGCAACGAATATATATATATATATATATTAGGGGGGGAGATCAAGAATATTAACAGAAATTAAAAGACATTAAAGGTTTTATTTAATTTATATATATTATTTATAGTGTATCAACAGGATTAGTCTCAACTCCTAATGGATCAAAAACATCTCGACACAAACAATAAAAGAAATGAAAGTTCAAGAAGATGAATATCGTACAAGAAATTGGCACGCGAACGTACGTTTTAATATATATATATATATATATATATATATACATATACATTATATGCCCCCATAAAACATGCATACCCTCACTATATCCTGAATATTCCCTACATATTATCAGGTTTTAGAGAGGGAAAAGACCTTGAATTTGAGTACCAACCAACTTCTTCCCTTTTGATTAGCAGGTACATTGCGCAAAGCTATGATTTGCCTACAACTAAATTTGATTACCTATCGATCAGTTAGCCTTCCTATTAGTATAGTACTGTGTAAAGTTCGTTGACCTTTGGCCAGTTCATATTAGGACGCGATTTTCCACACAGGGATAAGTTGGGCCCACGTCCAAGATGATGCATTTTTTCCAGGCAGCCCTTTATATGACATTGTTCTAAATTTCCAAGCACATATTTTCGTCAGCATTATTTGACCAAACAAACAAGCATGCCCAAGACGATACTACAGGATAAAATTTCAGATTCATATACTAGAGCCCAAACATACTCCAAGCGATTTGAAATTGTTTTTTCATTGTTTTAAAAATAGAAGATTTATCTCTACATAAAGAATCAAGAATGTACAGAATGAAAATAAGATTGCATCGGGAAGAGCCAGCTTTACCAGATTTATCTTTGCGTCGACTACTATGGATCAAGCTTCATAGAATGTCCAGTATTTCCCAACGTCGGCTCGTGCGCCTCAAACCTTGAGTTTCCAACATTCTAAATTTCAATCGAGGGGCAACATCGCAGTGCCCCTTCAATTCACCACAGGAAAAAATTGAATAAGTCAGAAAGGAATAAGTGACCTTGCCTTGGAAGTCAATTCTATTTGCTTGTGGCAATAATACCGATGGAGTTATCCATAGCACAGATTCAAGTGTATTTTTTTTTTTTTTAAGTTTTACTCTATAATCGCAATGCAATCTCTTTGCCTGGCTGTGCTTTTCCTCCAAAATAACAAACACCGTGGGTTTGAATTCATGAGTCTGTCGTTTATTTTTAGTGATGGTAGTTCTTTTTCGAACTAAATAAAGGTTTCCCTTTTTAGAACTCCTTTTTATTCTTCGTAATTCTCAATAAAATACAGGATACGTGGAGTCACTACAAAAAAACATGTCTATAGCGGTGGTCTTTTTAGTGGCGGTCACTAAAAACGCCGCTAAAAGGTTTTTTAGCGGCGTTTTTCAAAAAACGCTGCTAAAGGGGTCTACAGCACGGTCTTTTTAGCGGCGGTCAGTGACCGCCGCTGTAGACCCTCTTTAGTGGCTTTTTTACAAAACGCCGCTAATAATGTTACCTTTAGCAACGGTCTTTTTGAGCAACGGTCAGTTAGACCCCACTTTTGAAACGTCTGAAAAATTTCCAAGGCTATAAAAATTGAAGTTCTGATATGTATAATTTCATTTCACGCGCGCGGAATATCTCCCTCCTTCTTCCTCTTTTATTCTCCGATCGAAATCCCTTTTCCTCTTCCTCTTCATCAAACGCTCTCCCTCTCCGTCGAAATCTTCTTTTAGTTTCTCTCGCTCCCGTCGCTCCCCACTTGCTCATGGCGCTGTCTCTCCCTCAGCTCACCGCTCTGCCTCTCAGCTCGGTGGTTTTGTCTCTCTCTCTCTCTCCGTCGAAATCTCTTTTGGTTTTGAATTTTTGTTTGTTTTTGTTTTGAATTTTTGTTTCTGTTTGATTTCGATCGTTTTTTTTCCTCTCTTCTCAGCTGGACTAGGAATTGACATCTGAAAGGTGCTTTCTTTCAACAGAGAACGCAGGACAAGTATGTTCTTATCGTCTTGATAATTCCCAAGGTCTCTTTTACATTCAAGTAGCAATTTTTCTTTCTACAATTTTACAGTTGCAATAGTTCGAATGGCTCAGATTCTACCATCTAGTTTAGGAATATAATGCTCTGATTCCCACTTGAAGAAACTAACATTTGTCGATTTTTTTTTTTATATTTTCCTTTTTAGCTTATTTGATTGTGAGATTCGTTTTCTTTCTTTCAATCACTGATTCTGTTCAGAATCTCCTGGATTTTTTGCCCCATAGGCACCTCTTTAGTGGTTTATTGGATTTGAAAATCTAATTTATGTCGAGTAGATTTACTTCATTCGTTTCTTGTTTGAGTCTTCCTTTACATCCAATTAGGTTGTTTAATTGTCATGAACTGCACAATCTGATTGCATATTCCTTGATGTCTCGTAGGCAGATAAGCTGTTGTCTCCCGAATTTCAACATTCAATAGAGCAGTTGATTCGATTGCTGTCTCCAACCCGTCAAATTTTGATGTTTTCAGCAACATTTCCTGTTAAGTCAAAGACTTTATGCTTTTGTGCTTTTGTTGAAGAACGACAGAAAGTCCACTGCCTAAACACTCTTTTCTCTAAGGTTTGTTTTGTTATGGACTATTGGTGCATGCATCCTTTTGTTTCCCTCTATTTGTGAAGATAACATGATGTATTTGTCTCAGCTGCAAATAAACCAATCAATCATCTTCTGCAATTCCGTGAATCGGGTTGAACTGTTGGCCAAGAAAATTACAGAACTTGGTTATTCTTGTTTCTATATTCATGCAAAGATTCTTGTTGTATAATGCCGTTTAGGTGGTGTTCTCTTTAGTTTACTTTTTTTTTTGGAGGTGGGTTACCTTTTTTCTAGTGGATACACAACTTGTGCTGGATGGTGAAATGATATGGTTGTTGTCATGTAATGCGTTAGTTTTAGACTTCCAGGGATGATTCTTTTGAGGGTGCCAAAACTATTGGTGCAATACAAGGAATTATTTTTCCTTGTATATGTTGGCTGTATTTTAAACCATTTTTGTTGTTTTTTACTTCTTTTTTTCACAAAAAAGCATATGCAGCTGTATTTTTAACCATTTCTGTATTGCTTGTAATAAGATAAGGGAGGGTGAGAAATACATCCAAAAGCTAGCACTGGACTCTGTGAATTGATTGGTGTCACCCTGCAGCTGTCCTTGACGGATGTCAAATCCCTCCATGTAGACACAACAAAGATACAACTTGCTACTAACCAAATAAAGGCATATGAAGTTTTATTTACCAAAAGTCTGTTCATCCATTCCATTTGATCTGTTAGTGTACTACTTCACCAGCCTACGGCCGAGTAGTACGGAGAAGGAAGAATATGATCTGTTAGTGTATAAAACAGGTCATTTCTGACGTATGAAGTTTGAGGATTGGAATTCTGAGGATTTTTTTTATAAGAGAGTATTTGAAGGGTGCTCTGCAATTTTGTTGGCATATGTTATTCTGCTTTACATATGCATCTCGGTAATCGCGAGATGCATTTTATTTGTATTGCTGGCAGTCAAGAAGAGGTTGTTAATCCATGATATGTCGTGCAGAAAATAGCGTTTGTTAGAGGGACTTCGTGTGTGCACTCACTCCGCATTGTGTTTTGAGAAGGTAAACAAACAGAGTATTCCATGGATATTTCTGCTTGTATAACTCTTTATATATTCTACTTATAACTTGTTTGCCATATTCTGTATTGCTTCCCAGTGAGGTTAACTAATTTCTTCCTCATTTTGGTACATTTAGGGCTGATTGGAAATTCAAGAGGACGTTGATGTGTCAAAGGAGGAAGATTTTAATTGGTCCTTAATTTTGTTGTATTTGAATATTTTAGTTGTTCCTTGCTTATTGTTATTTTATATTAGAAATTTGTTATTTTTTAGATTACTTGTAGAGATTCTTTGTTTGTTGTAAAATATTATTAATCAATGATGAAGTATATTTTGTTTTTATTATCCTTGTTCTTTAAGTTTTTACATCCAATGAATTATGATTATTAAAATAAATTTGTATTACCGATTAAAAAAGCATGTATAGGAAAATATAGGAAAAAAGTTAGTGGCGTTTTAAAAATGCTGGCGCAAAAAAAAAAAAATTGAGCTGACCTATAGTGTTTTTAAAAACACTAATCAAGACCTATAGCAGCGTTAAAAAAACGCTGCTAAATATCTGTAGTGGCATTTTTTGAAACGTTGCTAAAAAAAGTGCCAAATGTGGTTCAGGTCTATAGCGGCGGTCGCGATCGCTGCTAAGTGACCGCCGCTATAGATCCGACCTTCACTAGCAGTCGCGCAAACAGCTGCTATAGATCTATTGCGACGGATCTATAGCAGCGGTCGCAACCGCTGCTAAAAGCTATAGCAGCGGTTTTTTGACCTATAGCAGCGGTTTCTGACCGCTGCTAAAGATCATTTTTTTTGTAGTGAGTGTAGAACCTATGGGCAAGGAGTACCATCAGAATACCCACTAGGGAGCACAGGCATGGGCGAGAAATTAAACACGTTTTTTATACGCCATGAAATGACAATATGTGATTGTGATGCGCGCGAGTGTGTTACATAGTGAAATCATTATATTGCGCAAATATAAATATTTTAAAGATTGTTGAAGCTAATTAAGGACTATATTAATGTTTGTTTTTTTGAAAAATTAATGTCAAGTAAGGATAGGAAATCCACTTGGGTCCTCCTATCTCAGTTGCTTCACTACACGAACGACGATACAAAAAACAATTGAACCTGCGGACAAAAATGCCTTAATCGCATTGTCTTGTCGAATTTCTTAACAAATGAACTCACTACGAATGCTTCAGCATAAGAAAATTTGAATTGTAACTGGAATTTTTTGTATTTCATTTCAACGTGAACATCAAGAGCCGATTACATAGGATATTTAAACTAGAGTATCAAGCGTATTGAAGGCAAGAGAATAATTGTATATAAAAACTATTAATTAAAAAATAACCGTTGAACTTGACGCGTCCTTTGTCTCCAATTGACGCCTTTTTTTTTCAAATTGGATGAAATCCCGTAGATTTGGCTAAGACAAATTTGTAGCACTTTTGAATTTGTCAATACTGAGCAATAAATGAGACAAATCATTATGCTGCAATATTTTTCTCCTTTAACTTGATTTTCGGCAGCGAATCATGCTGCACTATTTTCTCCTTTATCTCTGCAAGATTCAGCCGTTGCTCTAATTTGATTTTTGTACACTGAGTTTTCTCCTTTAGCTTGATTTTCGGCATTGAATCCTTGCTGCAATATTTTCTCTTTATCTCTGCAAGATTCAGCCATTGCTCTGATTTTGATTTTTGTACACCGAGCTGGTTTGTGTTAAGACTCTCCCGCAAACTTTGCAGGGGCTGAAGGCTAAGTTTGGTTCGAAAAAGGGCGAGGGAAGCTTTGGACATTGGTTTAGTGAAGATATCCGCAACTTGATGAGTAGTGGAGACATGTCGAGTAACAAGGAGACCAAGGGCAACGCGTTCATGCACAAAATGATAATCTAATTCAATGTGCTTGCTACGTGCATGAAAGACCGGATTAACTGTCATGTGTAGAGCACTGAGATTATCATTGAACAAGACAGGGGGATGTGGCATTGGAACTTGAAGATCTTTGAAAAGAAAGGTCAGCCATGTAAGTTCAGCAGTAGTGTGGGCCATTGCCCGGTATTCAGCTTCGGTGCTTGATCTGGAAATGGTATTTTGCTTCTTTGCACACCATGATATGTGATTTTGGCCATGGTGAGCGCATAGTGAGATTGTGAGAGATGCAACCCATCTTGAGTTGGTGTGATCTCAATACCAATGAAGTGATGAACGGGACAAAGATCCTTGATTGCAAATTCAGTGTTCAAAATCTTAATGAAGTTGTCTAAGAACTGGGGATTAGAGCCTGTGAGAAGCATATCATCAACATACACTAAGAGAATTAGTGTTCCAAGGGGAGAGTGTAAGATAAAGAGAGCTGGATCAGCTAAGCTACAAAAAAAACCATGTTTAAGTAACAAAAGCACTAAAACAATCAAACCAGGCCCGAGGTGCTTGTTTCAGTCCGTAAAGTGCACATTGTAGTTTACACACGTGAGTAGGAAATTGGGGATCAGCCATGCCTGGGGGTTGCTCCATATAAATATCTTCAAAGATAAGGTCATGGAGAAAGGCATTTTTAACGTCCAATTGGCGGATAGGCCAATGTTGAACAAGGGCAAGACTAAGAACAAGGCGGATGGTTCCTGGCTTGATGACAAGGGAGAATGTTTCAGTGTAATCAACCCCGTCCATTTGATGGTAACCCTTAGCAACCAAGCGAGCCTTAAGTAGATCAAGAGTGCCATCTGGTTTAAGTTTGGACTTAAAGACCCACTTGGAACCAATGACGTGCATGGTAGGATCACGCAGGACAAGCTTCCACGTATGGTTATGATGAAGTGCAGCTAGCTTATCCTACATTGCATTCCTCCATCCATCATGATTGAGAGCAAACTTGACGGAACGAGGTTCACGTGGAATATCTTAACTAACCACTGTCATAGCGTACTTGGGATTTGGTTTCTTAATCCCAAGCTGGGATTGAGTTACCATGCTATGAGTAGAATCAGGGGATGTGTTGTTTTGACGTGCAATTGGAGCAAAAGGTTTAGGGATTCCAGAGTCATGATCTTGTTCCTGAGAAGGCACAAAAATTCTAGTGTTAGTGTGAAGATTCAAAGGTTCAGAAACGATTGAGTGAAGGGGAGGATTAAGGGATGTTGAAGGAGATTGTTTCTCATTTAAACACGGTGTTAAGTTTTCGAGAGGTGGTGGCAGTTGGAAAGGAGAGGACTGTGATGGGAGTCGGCTTTCATCCAAACTCATCTCTGGTCTATCGGAAGAAATTGACAAGGTGGGTAGTGGAATTGAAATAGGAGTTGAGTCGTTGGATCCATGGGATAGCACATGTGGGTTAGTTTGATGAAGAGGCAAAGTAAGCCATGAATCAAAAATGCTAATCCATCGATCTGAAGAAACTCCAATGTTGCGTTGACATGACTCTTAAGCTAGTCTCAGCGAACACCACATGTCGAGAAATGAACATCTTCTGACTAGTCGGATGAAAGCATTTGTATCCTTTGTGCCTATCACTATATTCCACAAAAACACAAGGCACAGTTTTAGGATCAAATTTATTCTTGCGTGTGTCCCAAGTATATGGGAAGCATTTGGATCCAAACACTCGCAGAAAAGAGTAAGTCGGGTGAACCCCATGCAGCTTAAAATAAGGTGTATCAAAATTAATAGCAGAAGATGGAAGTCGATTTAGTAAAAAGATTGCAATTGTATAAAGGAGCACCACAATGAAAAGGCAATTTCATGCCTCGTTCATGAATTATTCTATGGACCTTTCAACAAAACTTTCAAAAGAGCAAAATGACCCTTCGCAGAGCAGAATGATTTGACTTCAGACATTGAACCAAGCACCCTCCCCTTCTTCAGTATCTACGGACCCATCTCCTGAGAATATTCCTGAGGTAAGCATTCTTGACACATCTTCAAATATAAGTGATTTGGAAATGCATACTAGATATCAATTTCATTTTAGGAACAATCGTGGGAAGCCACCTAATAGATACTCGCCTGAGGTTGAAGAACGAAGATTAAAGTATCCAATTGCAAACTACGTGTCCACAAGAGATCACTACCCTAATCACTTAAAGCATTTGTGCATGTATTCTCCTCAAGTCACGTTCCAGCTGGGGTTCAGGAAGCCTTGTCTGATCCAAAATGGACTCAGGCAATGTCAGAGGAGATGGAGGCACTGCTAAAGAACAACACATGGACAGTAGTTATACTACCTAAAGGGAAGAAAGCAATAGGATGCAAATGGGATTTACTATCAAACACAAGGCAGATGGATCTATCGAAAGATAAAAAGAGAGATTGGTGGCAAAAGGCTATACACAAACATATGGGGTAGATTACCAAGAGACTTTTTCACCTATTGTGAAACTAAGCATTGTAGGAATATTGTTATCTCTTGCAGCTAATCTTGAGTGGACCCTACATCAATTTGATGAAAAAAATGCCTTTCTACATGGCGATCTTGAAGAAGAAGTGGACATGGATCTCCCTCAATGTTACACGGCATCAACTGAATCCAAAGTGGTGTGCAAATTGCAACGAGCACTGTACAGGCTCCAACAATCACCTTGAGCATGGTTTGGGAGGTTCAGTCTGGCAATAAAGAAATACGGGTTCAAGCAAAGCAACACAGATCATACATTGTTCCTAAGCACAAATCGGGCAAAGTAACTGCATTGATAGTCTATATGGATGGCATGATTATCACTGGAGATGATGAAGAAGGGATATCAAGACTACAAAAGGAGTTGTCCACCAAATTTGAGATGAAGGATTTAGGAGGACTCAAATATTTTCTTGGAATTGATGTTGCCAGGTCACAACAAGGAATATTTCTTTCACAAAGGAAGTACGTGTCAATATCTTAACAAAGGTAGGAATGTCTAAGTGCAAGTAAGTGGACACTCCAATAGTTCAAAATCACAGACTTGGAGAATTTCCAGACCAAGTGCCAACTGACAAAGTGAGGTACCAAAGGTTAGTCGGCAAACTTATATACCTTTCACATACTCGTCCAAACATTGCATATGCTGTAAGTGTGGTTAGCCAATTTATGCATAATCCTAGTAAAGATCATATGGATGCTGTGATCCGGATAATGAGGTATTTAAAGTCTTCACTAGGAAGGGACTTATGTTCTCAAAGAATAGTCATTTGAAGGTAAATGGCTATACAGATACCAATTAGGCTGGAAACATCTCAGACAGAAAATCTACTTCAGGCTATTTCATGTTTGTTGGTGGGAATCTTGTTACATGGAGAAGTAAGAAGCAAAAGGTAGTAGCACTCTCCAGCACAGAAGCCGAATTTCGAGGAATAGCAAAAGGGCTTTGTGAACTACTTTGGATTAAAAGATTACTTACTGAACTAGGTTTTGCACCTACTTTAGAAGTAGATCTATTCTATGACAACAAAGCTGCCATTGCTATATCTCATGACCCCGTACAACATGATCGTACAAAACATGTGGAGGTAGATAGACACTTTATCAAGGAAAATTTGGAAGTAGGAATAATTCAATTTCCATTTGTGAAGTCCAAAGATCAACTAGCAGACATACTCACAAAGGAGGTATCAAGTAAAGAGTTTTACAACTCACTCAACAAGTTGTGCATCGGAGATTTGCATGCATTAACTTGAGGTGGAGTGTTGGCGAGAGCTATCAGAATTCAAGTTAGGAAAGATATAACAGTAAATATAGAATCCGCACAAACAAGGGATGACCATGACATCTACCTAGAAATCTGTATAGCTGAAATTAGAGTGCAAGTTTTCCTATTTATTTGTATTCTCGCAATGTAAAGAATCATTGAAATATATCAAAATACAAAAGTTGACATTATGGACAGCTAATACGGGCAGATGCAATATGACGGTAGATGCAATGGATAGACGTCGTAAATTATTACTTGACATGCTGCAAAAGTTAAATCTTGTGAATCTAGACAGCCGGAGGGGGGGAAATTGAGTTGCTTTTAAGAAATAAGTCAAGATCAATAATCAATAGAAAATAGTGCACCACAAACACATATATAATGAAATAAGGAGAGCATTGGTTAGTGAAATGACACCAGTATCTTTAGGTGGTTCAACCAACACTTGCCTACGTTCACCCCAGGCTATTGACTTCTTTGGTCTTCTTCTATTATTCTCCAATAGCAATCACACCTTAGCTTCCGGGTGCTAAGTAACCTGTTACAAAGCATTTTTTGAGCTCACGCTTCAACTCTCTTCATAAATCCCAACAACCCAAGGGATTTTTTCTACTCTCACCAGTAGGACCAAATGTTACACACAACACTCAAACATTTTGTAAAAGATGGATACAAGGATATAATAAAGAAAGACTCTCTAAGCCAAATAAACAAGTGTAAAGCACAATGATAAGCAAGAAAACAAGATTCGAGCAAGGGAGCTTTTGTCTTAGCAAGTGTGCACTAGCTTTCTTGTGATCTAGGTTCTTCTCTCTTCTTCAAAGCTTTTTCTCCCTTTAAGGGGCTAGCTCATAGATGATGTGCAAGTTCTTCTTTATCTCTCCATCTTGCTCTATTTATAGCCCTGTTGTCTTGAAAGGTCTTCAAATGACTTTATTGTACCGTTGGAGGGGTACCGAAGTCATTTTAAAACTTAAAGATGTGTTGGCGATGTTCCTGGATTTTCTGCAAAATCGCAGCAAGTGTCAAAGCATAAACAGCATGTGTCAACACCACAAAATTGATCTGTAATTGTGCACTCGGGTGCTAATGCAATATGTCGGCACCATCCATCAATGTGTCGACAATGTCCAACATGCACTCTTGTGACAATGCGATATGTCGACGCCATCCTTCCATGTGCTGATACTATCAATACTAGAGAGGTTTTTCAGCAACTTGAAATTGTCGTTTCCCACTCCAATTCCTCTATGAACACCTATAGTGAACAATGTGACCTTTATAGCTTATGCATTGGTGTTTAAACACGTTTAAAATTTTTTAATGAGAGATAACCTCCATCTTTTGAAAATCTTATTAGAAATGGTGGTTTGACATAACGAGTTCTAAAATACTTCAAAGCAATTGGAATTTTTTGTTATCATCAAAATTAAAAACAGATTGTTTATGAAACAACCTTGGGCAAACAAATCTATCCTTCCCTTTAAGTAATTTTCTCGGTGCTACTTTGGATGTCTTGTACACTGGCCCATACTCTTCCTCCTTCCACTACAAGAAATATAGCTTTAGGTGACAAAAATCTGGGTGTCAAACCAAATTTTGTCACCTAAAGTGACCTTTCCCTGACAAAATATTAATTTCGTCACCCAAAATCATCCAGGAACAAAATAACCGTCCGGACCGATCAAAAACACGTTCAGACATATTTTGGAGTGACGAGATATACGCATCACCAATGAGTGACGGTAAAAAGTAGTCACGAAATATAAAAACCGTCCAGACTCTCAACACCATTCAGACTCTATGCTAGGTGACAAATTGCAAATCATCGTAACTGAATGAAATTAGAATCATCAAAATTTTTCCAAACCCTTCCGAACAATTTTTATAAAACCGTCCAAATGGAATTACATAACTAATAATAATCGTCAGCATATATAGTGACAAATTTAAAATCTCATGAACACTCAACACCGTTCGGACTACACAAAATGCATTCCAACGGGAAAAACATCAGTCGGATTGTTAAAAAAAGTCCGCATAGGTATGACACTTCTTCCGCGAATTGTGTCATTCCACGTTGCAAAACTTCAGACACGTTAAGAATCGAACCGTCCGGGCCATAAATACAGTCCGGACGGTTAAAGTTCTAGATCCATTTCGAATCAATCGGCATATTTAATGATGATAAATTTGATTGGGCCACGTGTGAAAATGATGTGAGAACCGTCCGAACTCATATGAAATATGTTCGGACGCTTTTAGGAGACATTAAACCTGCCAACTTTGTGAAAATCACAAACTCCCTCTCCTCTCTCAAACTTTTCTCCTAAATGGTTTCACTCCCCGTTTGAGATCTCTCAAATAACTTCAGGTAAAACTTTTTTCATGAGTTTGCTTCTTAATTTCATGCATTTCAATTCAATTTCGTCCGTTATTTAGTTTGTTGGGTTCTTTTGGTTGATCAAATTATGCTGCTTTGGTTTGGTTCATCGAAACACCGTTCGAACGATATTTTACAACCTCCAGACTCGATATCTGACGTTGGACGATTATTAGACGTGCGGACGGCATACAATTTAAATGACGCAGTTTGATTTTCGTGCGAACGGTTTTTCCTAATGTTCAAACAGTTTTTGCTAGGTTGACCATGGAACACTCGGGGAGAAGTATCACCAATGTCGGGGGACAGACAGAGCGACTAGCTTGGGCAACGCCTTTTTAGTGGAGTTGAAAGAGATTATTCGGGCCGACGCATTCGTTGTGCATGGAGCTCCAATGTCGCTTGACTGGTCTAGAGACCAAACTTGCTCTAACGGATAGGGCTCTGACGGAAGAGTTGAATATTATGCGGATGAAACTATTCTCTGTGAGACAACAATATCTGAGTTGTCCTAGTCTGTCCATACCGTTTCGATACAGCTGCAGACACTCGTCAGACGGGTGGATAATATGGAGGAGCATTTGGCGCATGTTCGTGATGCCCTCGGACAAGATCTGGATGAGCCAGCTCGTGATTTGGACTAGTTTCCTATTTATGCTTTATCACTATTATTTATTTACGTTTGAAAGACCGTCTCCGCTTGTACTAGACATTATGATCATGTTTACCATTAGGATTATTTTTTATATTTTATATTAGTTTATGTTCTTTCACTTGATTAAATTTATTATAATTTAAACGGATAATTAGTACGATCGAATGGATGATTTGTATGAGTGCTATGTTAATGGAATGATTAGTGTAATTAGCTTGTAATTACAATTAAATAGGTGATTAGTAAATTAATTTAAGTGAAGGAAGTTAAATTTAGTGAATTTAACAACAAAACAATAGAAATTTTAAATAAATCTACTAGGGGTTCGGACGACAAACATAACATCTGGACTCCACTACAGAGGTAGGCGTTCAACATAGAGGGGTAGAGTCTGGACTCGAATGATGAAATAAAGCGATTGGAATGGTTGAGTAATACGTCTAGACGATTTTATAGTAGTCGCACAGCTTACTCATGTTTTCGTTATACGATATCGAAAACAGTTGTACCCGTCCAGACCGTAATACATAGTCTGGACGCTATTGTAACCGATGCATGGTTTACACGTGTTTACGTTACCCGCCGTTGAAAATAGTTCTTTTGTCTGAACGACACAATCAGTAGGTTCGGATGTCCTATCAGCCAATCGTACGCTGCCACGTTGCGCGATATCGGTGGAATGTCGTTTACACGTTTAAAAACACGTCTAGACGACTTATTACGCCGAACGGTTTTAAACGGTTTAAATTTTGGTATTTAATAGTAACTGCGTTGATTGGGCCACGTGTGCAAATGCCATCGGACACTTTGCTAAAAGTCCAGACGCTATCGACGATTTCTGAAAAGTCGAACAGTTCGACATTTTCAAAACTACCACGTCATTTCTCATCAAAACTCTCTGAAATCTCAGTTCTTTTCTTCTAAAATCTTGGCGTAATATCACTCTTTCGAGGATCTAATCACGTTTAGGTATGTTTTGCTTGCTTTTAACACAATTTTAACTGTAAAAATTTGATTTTTTTTATAGTTTTACGTATAGAATTTCAATTCCATTTTTTGCATAGTACATTGTGTTTTTTGATTGATTTTTACGTTGAAATTGATTATGTTAAGTGTTAGCATTTTTTTAAGTATGTTAGTTTGTGTTTTGGCTGTGTTTTTGGGCGTGTGTGGAGGTGGAGGGACGCTGCCATGGCTAAGTTAACTCAGCGTCCGAATGCTTTTTTGACGTCCAGACAAATGAATTAAACGTTCGAACACTTTTCAATGCCGTTCGGAGGCATACATTGTCATTTGATTATATTTTGTGCATTCATACGTATTTTAATTCAATTTCGGACGTATGTAGCATCCCTATGGGAATACGTTGTTGTTTTGATTTTGTCCGGACGCTTTTTAATTTAGTCTGGACGTTTTAATGTTGAAAGTAAATGGTTTTTTATTTTTTAACGTTCAAAGAATATTATTTGTTGGTCCAGATGTCTTCAACTCTGCGTTTGGACGCTATTTTCATGTTCGGACATGTTTTCTAATCGTGTGAATGCTTGTTATGCAGATTGAAAAAAAAATGAGCAAGCATGCACGTACAAGCAGCCAGGCTGATATCGAGCAACCTTCCGGTTCTACTTTGACGTTGGAGCAGCATACAGCAATTGTTATGTCCAGCTCGATTGTTGTTGAACGGGACATAAAGTTGGCAGATTTCTACAACCTGACTTTTGAGGCCAGACGCTTCCGGAGGTGGTGGAGATAGGTTGGCTTCCGTTGATTCATAGGACCGGGTATGCATCGAAAAACCTAGTGCGGGAGTTCTATTGTGCCATTTTACAAGCGACGGACATTGAGGAGCCTAGTATGGAGCTCACAGTCCATAATATTCCATTCGTATTCTCGCCGGATGAGTTGGCGAGATTCTTGGGGTACGAAGGATTTAACAGTGTTCCCAAACCTGCCAATGAGCAAGGAGGGCAGGCTACTAAGGTTGAGGTATTCCAGGCCATGCTAGGCGATGATACAGCGATTTTGGACGGAGCTTATATGGTACACGGGCAGTTGCGTCCTTTCTGGCGATCATGCACCTGATCCTATGCTCTCCATCGACTCGAGGAAGCACACTACGGAGCCATCTCATAGCCGAGGGAGTTCTTGTACCTGGTAGTTGTTCGGGGGCTACCTGTTGATATGGCGTCCTACATCTATCTGTCCGTTCGTGCGGAGGCCCTGAAGAAGGATGCTTGAAACTTCATTGCCGTACGGGATTCTCTGACCCAATTCCTGCACTCCCTGCTAGTACCCAAGTGTGCTGATTAGCCGAAGGCCGTTCTAGTTGGGTCTATCAACAAGACAACGCTCTCCAAATCGATTGCCCAGACACTGAATGCTACTCGAGATGCTTAAGGAGGTTGTGGAGCAGCAGGATCCTGGGCAGAGCTCGACCCAGGATTTGGGGCACAGCGACCGGGTTGGATGGATGACATGATGACGTAACTAACAGAGTGGATGCAATCGGTCTTGCGGCCCACCTATGAGATGGTCAATGATATCAGTTGTCGCTGACAACTTTGGAGCAAAAGGTCATGGACATGGACTCTGGGTGGAAGAAGGAGATCGCTGCGGTTCAGGAGGCCATGAGGAAAGCGGCAACCAATGCTGACTTATTTGCATTGACTCAACAGGTCGTGCATATAGAGGAGCACCTTAGTCAATTCCGTGACGTTCTAAAAATCACGGATGATGACGATGATGACCTGTGACTTTATTATGATGTTTATTTATTTTTATTTTATTTTGAGGACATTTACTTTTCTATTATGTTTTGTAGACATCGATTTGTATTTATTTGATATTATTTTGTTTTTATTATGTTTTGACGGTATTTGATATATTTATGTTATTTTAGTTATGTTATAATTGTTATTAGAACTTAATACAATATGAATTGTTATTAGAACAAATAATAAAAGTTCTCAAAACCCGTTCGAACGACTTTGAAACCGTCCAAACGGTTTATTATACGGTCGGGACGACTTCGTTTACAATCCTTTTATTTAGACGTTGTCGTTTGGGGATTTCTAAACGGCGTCATGCAATGTAAGATACAGTTCGGATGTATTATTGCGTTCGGACGTTTGTGTTTTGACCAGACGTTGTTGTTTGAGGATTACTAAAACGGAGACCAAAGATAGCATTTGAACTATTTGAAGCAGTTCGGACAGTGAGGAAATTTTAGGCGGCAACAATTCCCTCGAAAACTAATAAACGTAAGCGTCCGAACTAAATTTTACTCGTCCAAACGGTATTCAATCATTTCAAATTTGCATAATCGCAGATAGACGAGGAAAAATGGGAAACACTTAGAAAACGAGAGATTTGAGCAAGAGGAGAAGAGAGAGCTGATTTTGAGCGTCCAACCACATTAAATCGGGTGTGGAAGAGAAACTCATTCAGAATTTGATATTGGATTGCATTTGAGGTTAGTGGATTCTAAATTGAATGTTTTAGGATGAAAAGCATAGATTTTAGGATATAAAAGCATGTGTTTTTCAAATTTTTGGGTCTAAAATGATAGCAATTGAGTTTATGCTTGGTTGTGATGTGTTTATATTGAAGTGTTTGTGATTTATTTTGTTTGTAGTGAAAATGGAGTCTGTGCATCGAAGAACTGTCTTGTTCGAGTTCTTTTGCAAAAAGCGTTCGGACGGTTTAGATTACGTCCTTTTTAGCTTTTATGTTCTTGCATTCATTAGTAGCCTTAGCCCCCATTTAAGAATTACACGGAGTTCGGATAACGAACTCGGTTTAATTCTTGAATTGTCCACGTTATGGACAATTTGAGTTTACAATATGCGTAATGTGCGTAATTGTATCTACTATTGTGACTATTGTGTTTAGAAATTTTGATGGAAATCTCCTTTTGTCCTTCGGATATACATTCAGCATTGAGCTTATACACTTGCCTTAAATGGTGGGTGTTTATACTCAATATTGTAGGCGTGTCTGGGGACTGAGGAGAAATGCTGTCGAAATTTCTAGAGCATCGGTCACAATGGTCGGGTCAATTACATGCAGTACGTGATATTGTAACTTGTAATGGGATAGGACCTATCACCTAAATAAATTAGAGTTGAGTATGAATGTCATCATCATTGTTTGCATTATTGTTTGTATTTTCGTCTTTGAAGGAACAATATGGATAAAAGCTGGATTTATGAGGCTGATAGACTCAAAAGTGCGAAGTATAGTGATGGTGTTCGGGATTTTATGAGTGTTGCCCGTAGTTATGCAGATAGTCGGGGACTGATAAGATGTCCATGTAAGAAATGTAAGAATGTGTTGTTCCAACGTGTGGACGAGATGGAGGATCATTTATTCATAATTGGATTTGACCAGAGTTACACTCATTGGGTATTTCACGGAGAGTCAATTTCAGAAGTTTCTAACCGGGTAGTGACTTTAGAACCTGAACCTTGTAGTGAAGACTCTAGGGAAACATAAATGATGATATGAAATACATGTTAGAAGATTTTGAGGCGGAGGAGGGGTTGATGAGAACGCTGGTGAAAATATGCTAGGTCCTAAAACAGTCGAGTCGGGATTTTTCGAGTATACCAAGTTATGGGCGGATGCTGAGCGAGAGTTGTATCCCGGGTGTAAGAAGTACTCGAAGTTGTCTTTCATTGTTAGGTTACTTCATGTGAAGTCGGAGAATAATTTGACTGTAAAGGCGTTTGAAGATGTGTTGGGCTTAATAAAAGATGCGCTGCCGAGGGGGAGACACTTCCTAAATCTTATTATGAGGGAAAAAGTTAAGAAAGAATTTAGGCTTTAGCTACGATAACATACATGCGTGCTTAAATGACTGTGTATTTTTTTGGAAGGAGTACATTGAGTTACAAAAGTGTCTGGTTTGTGGGGCATCGAGTGGAAGTACAGTCAGAATACCCAATCAAAGGTTCCTCAAAAAGTGCTGCGGCATTTTCCCTTGAAACCGAGGTTGCAGAGATTGTTTATGTCAAGGCAAATGGCAACGGATATGCGGTGGCACCAAGAGAAGCATGTGATTGAAGATGGGGTGATGAGGCATCCTGCAGACTCTAGGGTATGGAAAGACCTCGATAAGAAGTATGAATGGTTTGGTCGGGAATCTCAAATTCCGGTGGGTTTGGCATCTGATGGGTTCAATCCATTTGGCAACATGAGCTTATCGTATAGTATATGGCCAGTGGTACTAATTCCATACAATTTGCCGCCATGGAAATGTATGAAGGATTCAAGTTTCATGTTGTCGTTGCTTATTCCGGGTCCAAGAAGTCCGGGAATGATATCGACGTCTACTTGCGGCCATTGATAGATGAGTTGAAGGAGTTGTGGGAAAATGGAGTGCAGACATACGACACAGCCGTGTCAAGTCCATTCAAGTTACATGCTGCTTTGCTTTGGACAATAAATGACTTTCTGGCTTATGGTAATCTCTCAGGTTGGAGTACGAAAGGACGGTTAGCATGCCCTAATTGCAATGCGAACACAATGTCATTTTGGTTGAAACATAGGGGGCAAACATTATTTTTTGAGACATCGCCGTATTTTCCCGCGACGCATAGGTGGAGGCATGATGTCGACATATTTTACGGGAAAAAAGAGTTTAGAGCAGTGCCTGAAGAAGTCACTGGAGAGGAGATACTTCAACAACTTGAATCGTACCGTTATGTTCGTTTGGGAAGACTCAGAAGAAGAGAAAACGGGCTGAGAATGAGTTAAGTTGGACGAAGCTCAGCATATTCTTTGAGTTGCCGTACTGGTCAGATTTGAAACTTCGACATAATTTGGACATCATGCACATAGAGAAGAATATTTGTGACAATGTGTTGGAACTTTGATGAACGTCGATGGTAAGATGAAGGACAATACTAGTGCTCAGAGAGACTTGGCATTAATGGGCATTAAAAAAGATTTGCATTTGCAGTTCGGGGTCAACATGAGGTGATGCCTCCAGCATTATTTACTTTAACAAAAGATGAACGTAAGAAGTGTTGTGAATGGCTGAAGGGTGTCAAGTTTCTGGATGGATACGCCTCTAACATATCCGTGTGTAAATATAAAAGAAGGGAAGATAATGGGTATGAAGAGTCACGACTCACACGTCTTGTTGCAACGACTGTTACCAGCAATGATACACAGGTTGTTAGGAAACGAAGTATGTACAGCATTGACTGAGTTGATCTTATTCTTTAAAGACTTGTGCTCAAGAACAATACGTTTAGACGTTGTGACCAGTTAGAGAAGGACATTGGAATGATTCTTTGCAAGTTGGAAGGCATTTTTCCTCCATCATTTTTTACTATTATGGTTCATTTAGCAGTTCATTTACCTCGGGAGGTGAAACTTGGGGTCCCGTTCAATTTTGGTGGATGTATCCAATGGAGAGGTATATGGGGAAGATGAAGCGTTTCGTTAAGAACAGAGCACGGTGTGAGGGCTCCATAGCAGAGAATTATCTGTTAAATGAATGTCTAACATTTTGCTCAATGTATCTTGGTACGGTTGAGACGAGATTTAATAGAAAAGACCGAAATTATGCCGACATGGATGATCGAAGTTGTCGTTTTTCTGTGTTTACTCAAATGCTTGACCGTTGGAGCTGGTAAGGGTCAAGATTTGAATAGAAAGGAATTTATAAAAGCGCAGTGGTACGTACTCAACAACTGTTCAGAAATCAGCCAACATATAGAGTAAGCGCAATAAGAATATTTTCTCATTTAATCACTTATCAGTTCATTATATTTTAATTTATTGTAAAATATCTTATTCTTTATAGCGAGCACTTGGAAGAGATGAGGAGACAATCACCAATAAATGTTGATAGGAGGCACGAAGAAGGATTTCCGTTATGGTTTAGAAATCGGGTATTTATTTAATTTTATCTCTATTATATGTTTAATTTTAATTGATTATTATTTTTTAGATTCAAACTTAACACGTGTTTAGTATTTTAGATTCAAACTATGCGCAATGAAAATCCAGGCTCGATGTTGGATGATTTGTATGCATTAGCATCTGGTCCGGATCAGCGGGCACTTTGTTATTCTGGGTGTGTAGTGAATGGAGTTAGGTTTCACACAGTCTTGCGTAAACAGTTTCGTAACACTCAGAATAGTGGTGGTTGTTCTGGGACCATGATGGGGAAGATATTGATTTTTACGGCCAAGTCGTGGATATTTACGCGTTGCGTTATTTGCGGGGAATTTAGTTTATTTACTCAAATGTGACTGGTTTGACTTGAGTACTCAAAACTTAGGTCTTAATAAAAGTGGTCGGTTTGTTAGTATTAACACATCCCGAAAGTGGTACAAAGACGACCCGTTCGTGCTAGCTTCTCAGGGGAATCAAGTATTTTATATCGATGATATGAAGTTGGGCGGTCACTGGAAGATTGTTCAAAAGATTACCCCTAAAACACGTATGATATTCCACCTATTGAGGAGGAAGTTAGTGAAGATGGAGAAGGACCGTCGAACCGTGAAGCATACCAGGAGAATGAGTCTATTGAGCTTTTTGTGGACTTTAGCTCATTTGACATGATCTCATTGACTAGAAATGACATCGACACTTATGTGCAGGTAACCAATGATGGTGTTCCACAACATCGTGAAGTAGAAGGAAGCGATGATTCCTCAAAATCGTTCAGTGAAGATTGTAGTGATTTTGAAGAATATGACTCCGAGGACTAAAGTAACTTTATCATTTCATTTACTTTGCGTTTCTATTTTATATTCATTTTGAGTAACATAATTCATTGTCTTTTTTTTTTCTAAATATTGATTTATTTGGTCACAGGACGACATCATGCCAGCGGGAGGAAACGTCTTCAGTGCGATTCATCAGTTCATGCTGAGAGTAGTCCCGGTACACTAGCAGTGTCGGGTCCTTCACTTGGAGATAGGAACGAATTATCGTCCCCTACCACAACCAGTCCAGTAGGCACCCAAAGTAGTTGTGCGTGTAAGTATCTTACCCCATCAATCTTGATTAAATATTATGACTTTTAAATTTTATGCTTAACTGAATTTTAAATTTATTGTTCTTCATTTGTAGCGACGTCTGGAATCAAACACGTTCGAGGTAGTACGCGTGGGATTGCCTTACTCAAGGCTCGCACCAGAGGAAAGCTGACTGTCCATATCCCTAATGGACGTACGGTGGTGATGACAAGGCGTCCTCAATGCTCTCGAGTCATATTGGTGCGCTCGTTCGACAACATGTCCCATTTGAGACGAGTAAGTGGAAGGAGGTCCCGATGAGGTTAAATCATACGTATGAACCGAGTGTTGGTAAGTATAATTATTAAATTTTAATTGTTGAAACTTTTATACGTACTAACTGTTATATATGTTAAGGATGACTTCCAACTAGATTACGACCGAGGATCGCATCAACTGTGACGTCTACGATGAACACAGCGTACAAAACGCACAAAAATAGAATGTTCCAGCATTACTCGGTGTTCAATTCCAAAGAAAGGCATTAGAGCACCCGTATCCCGATATGAACAAGGAAGAATGACTCGTGTCTGTGATTTATTCACGAGCGAGGAATTTCAGGTTAAACATTTTTATTCCATCCTGAATATTTATTTTATTTTATTATTAATTGTGGTAACAACTGTAAATGTACAATGCAGAGGAGGAGTGCAATCAACAAGGAGAATAGAGCTAAGCTAAGATTGTACACACATCTGGAGCGAGGTCTTTCCAACGCGAGAGACGTTGTTAGTAAGTAATAAATTTACATTTTTATTATTTATTATTTAAATAAATGACTTGGGTATTTTAATATGCACGTTCTATATTTCTTTTGATGTACAGAAAAATCCAGAATCTGATGAGATTAGTCCTGCGTTGCTGTATAAAAAGACACATACTAATAAGGATGGCATGTGGACATCAGAAGATGCACGGAAAATTTTGTAAGTTGTAACGTTAGATTTAATGATGCATTCGTATGCATTTATGTTTCATATATGCTAATTTTATCTTCATTTTTTATTTTGAAGGAAAAAATAGAGGCGTTACAGTTGCAGCACGAGTCAAAGGGAAATTCATACACCGAAGTGGAGATTTTCGCTCAGGTGTTGGGGCGAAAGCGGTTACGTGAGAGATTTAGGCCGTTCAGTATGGTCTATTGGATCATCTTCATCAGCAGTGTCTGTTGATTTGCCCCGAAGATTGGAGGAGGCCAGATTAGAGATTGAGGAGATGAGGCTAGACAGATGGAATATGAAGCGCTTCTGGTCAAGCGGTCAGATATGGAGCAGACGATGCGAGAGCATCTACAGATGATAGAGGAGCAGCAGAAAGACGAAAGCTGATGCAGATGATGGCGAAGCAGCACGAAGCATCGTAAGATGATGCAAGAATAACAAAGGAACCTAGTGGAAACAACAAGAACAGAGGATGCAACTAATGGCGAAGCAGATGCGTGAGCAGCTGATGGAGCAGATCAGATAGTTGCAATCTCGTACGACACCCAAACGAAAATTTGGGTAGATTTATGTATTTTCACTACTTTGTCAGTACTTATTGATTATGCATTTTATTTACTTTTAATGACGATTACATATTTGTAGATATTTTATTATACTACGAGTATTGAATATATTTTTATTTATATTATTTGTAAATTATTTTTAAAATTTTAATTAAATTAATTCAAATATGTGGAAAATGGTTCAAACGCTAACAAAAGTTGTTCGAACGTTGTAACGTGCACACGCTTACAAAACAAGTCCGAACCCTTACTCCTTCCGAACGATATTTCTAACATGCACACAGTTTTTATTAGGAAACCGTTCACACGGTAATAAAACACGTTCCAACTTGTTCTGCGGAAATTGCGACCGAACTTCGTTTGTAAAAGTTCGAACAGTGTTTGAAGCTGACAAAAATATTTCATCATAATGAAAGCACGGTGCGGACGTCTTCACAAATGCGTCCGGACATATTTACATTATCGTTCGGACGTTGCTATACAACGGTGCACGTTTATTCCGTGACAAAATGTATTTCGTCACATTGGACTAACCGTTCGCATGAGCTGTGCGAACGTATAGAGAGAACGTTCACACAGCTCATGCGAACGGATGGACTGTACTGGGCATGATGATTTTCAATTTCGTCAATATGGCACCACACCATTCGGACGTAGTTATATACCGTCCGAACGGTTTTGAGTGTCAAAACACGAAAATCATTACTTAAAACATTGGCTGACGGGCTTTAGGTGACAAACCGGGTGACAACTCGGTTTTGTCACCCAAAACCTTAGCTGACGAAATTAGTACTTTGGGTGACAAATTTGTTTGTCACCCAAAGTATTTTTTCTTGTAGTGTTCCATTGAACGTAATACTTTTTCTTCCCGTTCCTTTAAGAATTCGAGTAGGTATTTAGCTGGTTAGCTGTTCGTTTATACAAGATAGATGATCTTCAAAACCTTTTTAATTACTATGTACGAGGAATTGGACCAGGTAGGTCAAAAAACGTAGAATTAATCCAAATTTATGATTTGGTATTTATCTCATCAAGATCGAGGATTAATTTTTACATATCATTAGTATATACTCGAGGATTTTACCCTTCTCGCTAAATTAACTAGAGTAATTGAAATGAGTTGGATCGACTCAAATAAGCGGACGCCAAACTGATGATATCGGGTCAATATCTTTACAAAAAGATAAAAGTGGTCTGTGAAATTCCGGTTTTGTGCATCAGACAGATATTGAGATCTGTGTATAAGTTATAATATATGTCTAAGTGTGACATATGTAGCTATATAGACAGTGGGAAAAGCTTCATATTGTGTCTTTATATACTATAAACAACTTTAAGGGTCGATATGTCTATGCATTTTATTTTTTATTTTTTGGAAATAGTACAATATATAGGTTAATTAATTTCGAAAATTGTTCCCTGATAAAGCATTATTAATTAATTAGACCTCCCTAGGGCAAACATTTCCAAAAAACAACAAATTCTTTTGTTGGCTAGCTAGCTCGAGTATCAATCCAACCATGCTCTGATCTTCTAGTCAAATCTGCCTTCTCAAGCGTGGGATTTTGGTTTCTATACATAATATTTCGCAACTTTCCTAATTAGGCCTCATGTCAAATATTTTGCATATTAATTAAAAGCAAAATAAAGGAAAGAAAACGTACGTAAGAGGTACAGATCATAGAAAAAAATAGTTAGATATACACTCGGCCATCGCCCTCCTTCCTTCAAGCATCATATTCTTTGTTCTACCCATTTCTTACCCAATATTATCCATATATGTGCATATTTTATTTGGACTTTTATATAAATATAATGTTATTTTTGAAATGTATCAGACGGACAAAGGATGGTTAATTTATTTAGGACAATGGATCTCTGATGGCTCGGTTGCTTTACATTTATTTTGTCTCTTATTCATGAGCAATAAAATAAGTATTACTAGCCACAAATTAGTACTCAAGGCATGGTACGTAAAAGGTACAAAACATAGAGTAAGCCAAATTTAATTTGCTGCTTTTCTCATGAAGAGAACGGATTAATGTTTTCATGTATCATTAGCCTAAAATCAAGGATTTTGTTAATGCGTCTAATGAAATATTAATGCCTAATAATCGACTCGTGCCAACTTATGTGCCTTTTCTATTAACTCCCTAGCCAATGACCTTATTTAAACAATTATAAGAAAGGACCACACATATATATATATATTTTTAGAAAAATTGTTGCTAATTAATTTTCCAAAAATGCACACGGGAGCTTGAATATCAATCCAACCTCGCTCTCATCTAGTCAAATTAAATGCTTGGTATGCCTTTCCAAGCGTGAGTTTGGTCAGATGCAACCTATATATATATTTAGGGGGGAAGATCAGAATATTAACAGAAATAAAAGAGATTAAAGGTTTTATTTAATTTATATATATTATTTATGGTGTATCAACAGGATTAGTCTCAACTCCTAATGGATCAAAAACTTCTCGACACAAACAATAAATAATTTCGTACAAAAAATTGGCACGTGAACGTACGTTTTGATATATATATATGTGTATTCCGATGAGCATTGCGGATATGCCACCTGCAGTTCATCATATGTTCCCTCAAAACATTCCCCTAAAATTGATCGGTATAAATAGAAACCTCCTAAAGCATCAAACTATAATTAACCATTGACATTTAGAAGCAATACCAAAAAACAAAGAGAGGAAAAGCAAAGAGAGATGAAACCGAACTATTCTTTCCTCCTAAAGCTTCTAATAGCACAATGTTTAACACTTGCTTGCGCATCCCAGGGATATGATTTCTTCTACCTTGTACAACAGGTTAGTGGTGTTTATTTTATTAAAGAGCATATCATCATGAGTGCAGTATTTTCCTTCCCTCTTATGTATAGTACTGTGTTGCTCAAAGTTTTGTTCGACCTTCTAATTAGTGGCCAGGATCATATTGTGATACGACGCAAGGTTGTTGCTATCCAACAACAGGAAAACCAGCATCAGATTTTGGCATCCACGGGCTTTGGCCCAATTATGATGATGGCTCGTATCCATCCAACTGTGATTCCAACAACCCTTTTGATCTATCGCAGGTACATAATCAAAGCTTGTTTGCTATATGACATTGTTCTAAATTTCCATACCTCGTAGTTAGCCAGCATGTGTTTCGACATATTAGAATAAGTCGTCGTTTATGATGCTACAGGTCTCGGATTTGACCTCTCAAATGCAAGTAAGTTGGCCATCATTAGCATGCCCAAGCAGCGACGACACTAGCTTTTGGACACATGAATGGGATAAGCACGGGACGTGCTCAGAGTCTGTCCTCGATGAACATGCATACTTTCAAGCAGCCCTTGATCTCAAAGCCCAGCAAACATACTCCAAGCACTCAAAAATGCTGGTAAATTCGTCCTCTGCAGCTTCAAATAACCAAAATTTTGATTCAAGATACAACTAGAGAATATATCTCCCTCACTAATTGCTTTGTTTCATACGAAGAGGTGATTTCACTATTTCTCGCTTGTTTTATAGGAATTCAAGCAGATGGGGGTCTCTACAGCTTAACCAGCATAAAGAATGCTATCCAAGATGCACTTGGATATGAACCTTGGATAGAATGTAATAAAGATGCATCGGGGAAGAGCCAGCTTTACCAGATTTATCTTTGCGTCGACTACTATGGATCAGCTTCATAGAATGTCCAGTATTTCCCAACGTCGGCTCGTGCGCCTCAAACCTTGAGTTTCCAACATTCTAAATTTCAATCGAGGGGCAAAAGCACAGTGCCCCGTCAATGCACCTCAGGAAAAAATTGAATAAGTCATAAACGAAGAAGAGACCTTGCCTCGAAAGTCAATTCTATTTGCTTGTGGCAACAATACCGATGGAGTTATCCATGTTAGAAGTATGCCCTAAAAACTAGTTTTATTTAAAGATGATTATACAATAATTATTTATTTTGTGTTTATCACATATGTTTATTTATTTATGGGTATTGTGTTGTGGCATAAGATGTCACACAGTTTTATTGTTAAGTGACATTGTAGAAAAGTCATGCCAATGATTAATGAATCAAAGGCGGAGTATGACTTTTCGGTTCTTGTTTACTTGACGTTTGTTCTAGACCAAGGTACATGTTTATGTATATAGGTCTACACTCATTGTGCCTCTATTAAATAGGATGATGGACTCTGTCATTGAGGTGGTGACCTTAAGCAAACGAGTGGATGCATTGTAAGAGTACATGCATTGAACGGATCTAATATGAATATCTTCTAGAAGTGATCACCGATGGTGAGAATGATATTCGGCACAATCGACTTATGGTATCCTTAGACCTGAGAGGTTTATATGGAATTGTTGTTGTATACTTGTGCTCTGACCGAAGTCATTTGGTGATGATCTTTATAGGTCAAATATTCCAGACAAAGTTGGGTCTTGTATATAGTAAATAGTTTTGTATAAATGCTCAATAAGGAATCCACCAGTCTCTTAACGAGATAGTATATTCATTAAATCTGTATGGGTTGAACTCTGAAAAATCACTGGCCAGTGTAATTAATAAATTGTTTTGGAAACAATTTGGGAGTTCAACAAATTACAGATTGGAATTAAGAATTATATGAGCTAGGGATTTAATCGGTGATATTATTCTGATCCTATTGGCTCATGTGGAATATAGAATGGTGGAAGGATAAATAAGTTAATATTGTTGGCAAAAGGGATTTCACAAATCAATCTCAAAATTCTCGGGGGTGAATTGTAATATGTTGGTGGACTTGATTACAATTAGTAGAAGCCCAAAATTCGGAATAAAAGAATATAAGGGAGTTAATGGAAAATGAGTTTTTCCATGTGATCCTACGACCGAGATTTGAGATCCCTAACGATCCCACGCATATCACAGCTAGGGTTTTCATATATAAGGATAGCTATGAGATAGTCTACCCTAGAATTAAATGGACTAATTGTTAGTCTAAGAGTTGGCCATCAAGACTCAAAGAAAACCCTAGGATAGTTGTGAGCGTGGAGAGGAAGGAGGCAGAACACTTGAGCTGCTATTGTGGAATCTCAAGATTGTGAGATCGACAAGAACCTGAAGATTATCGAAGAATTCTCAAGATCTAAGAAGAGAATTGGTAAGTTAATTTTCCGCAGACAAACTTTCAGTGGTATCAGAGGCAGGTTTGTTAAACCTCATTCTCTTTAGATCCAAAATTGAAAAATCAAAAGCCTTTCGCGATTTTTGAAAATTACGTGAAAGTTTTTTCTCTCTTCTCTGTTTGATTCATATGAGATATGATGAAATATATTTATTAACCCGTTGAATATGCATATGAGATATTCTCCCGTTCAATTTAATATTCGATATGTTGTTTATCGCGTGAAGAATTTGATTCTCATAACATATGTATTTTCTTTTATTTGACTTGAATATTCGAATTACAAATATGTGTTCTTCGTATTTAGTAATTTGATATGAACTGTTCATATAAATATGTTAATGAAAAACAGTTTTTCGATTAGTATATCATGAAGTCTGTTCGTGTTTTTGAATAAAAGAAGAGTGTTTTCTTTTCCTCAAGAATGTGGCCGGCGGCCATAAGGATGGCTGCCGCCGCACAATCGGCAGGAGGGGCGCCCAATGTGATTGGGGTGACCCTCTGACCGGTGTAGAGAGGAGGTCCAGCGGCGATGGAGCGGCGGACAGCTCCTCACACACCCGTGTGAGACATGGGTGTGGGCCTACATAAACGGCGGCCAGCCGCGCTCCAGTAGGCAGCGCGGCGGCCACCGTTGGAACGGCCGGTCAGCGTCCGACTTGTGGCTGGCCGGACGTGACCGGCAAGTGATGGACAGCGGCCAGCAGAGCTAGCCACTGGTCCCTCTCCAAGCGACGCCTAGGCATCTCTATGCCTGGGTCGGACGCTTGGGCCGGATGGGTAGGGCAGCTTTGTGCCCTACCCGGCCCATAGAGATTGGGTTTTTTTTTTTAAAGCCCAGTTTTTATTTTTTATTTTAAAAGGGAGAGGCCCAATAGTTGGGCAGGGTTTGAAATCTTTTTACAAAGGGGCCAATGTCATGTTTTAAAAGGTTGGGCTGTTTTTCTTCTTAAAAATCGTTTGGGCCAGAGAAGTTTTAAAAAGGAGAAGCCCAAAATTGTTTGTTTGATAAAAAGTTGTTGGGCTACTTGGTTTTAAATTGATGGGCCGAAATTTCTTTTTAAATTTAGCCCATATCTCATGTTGTTTTAACAGATTGCGCCAAATAGTTTCATTTATAAAAGAAAAGCCCAATTTTCTAAAGAGAGGCCCAATTAAGTTATAAAGGAGAAAGGAGAGAGAGCCAATGGATTCGGTCCGGGTTTGACCCGGACCATGACCCATCAACGAACGGGTTGGACCTGGATCGGAGGTCAAACGTTGACCATTGACCAACACGGTTTGATCTGACCCGGTTTGACCGTTGACTTTTTTATTTAAAAAAAAACTTTTTTTAAAATTTTAATTAAATGCAAGTGTTAAATGGGATTGTTTAGAGGAAACTAATCCCATGGCCACCCCATTGTTGGTAAATGAGAATTCTATTTTATTGAGGATTGGATGAAACTAAAATAGGGGATTCCAATTTCTTAATTTTATAGTTTGTCTCGTTTATTTCTTTGGAAGATAAATGAGGATGTATGAGAGTGGGGGTGTTGACTAAAATAGCGGACCTGTACCCATTAAAATTACAGTACTCCCCTTGTACGTACGCTAAAATAGTGACTATTGTGTTTGTTTGATGGCCAAAAGGAATGCCAAGAATTACGAATAATTACATACTATGAGTATGTGACATGAGATGAAATCATAATGGATAATTATTATTCGCTTTTACAAGATGTGCCCATGGTTACTAAAATAGTGTCATGTGCATATGAGGTAAGAGTTCTTGATACCCACTAGTGACACAGAATATAATTGTTATATTCTAGATTTTTTTATTGTAATGTCGTAGTGGGAGGTACCATTAGTATTCAAAAACCCGATGCTAGTAGAATATAAATACATGTGATTATTCTTTCTTTGTTTTTGTAGATTCAATATGTCATATCTTTATCCTTCATATGATATTTTAGGACTGGACCAAAATGTTATTGATCGAAATATGATTCCTTCTAAAGATATGCTAATTATAAATGCGAATTTGATGGATTGTCCATTAAATTCTTGGTGCGTCGTTCAGGCGCTGCCTCTCACATTTGCAATACGTTGCAAAGGTTTAAAGAAACCTCGATGTTAAATAAAAAGGGAAAAATGTGTTAAGAATGGGAACGACTGCAAATGTTGCAGCAACATCCATTGGTATTTTTCACTTGAGTCTATAAAGAAATAAAACTTTGATTTTGGATGACTGTCTTTATGTGCCAGAAGTTCGTAGAAATTTGATCTTATTTCAAAACTTTGTTTATCAGGACACTCACTATTTGTCAATTCTAAACTTGTTATCAAATTTAAAAATCAGTTTGTATCTTCTGTACTATGAATGATGGTTTATATATTTTGGATATTATGGTGACTCTGTGAATAATATTGAGAAAGATGTTGATACCAGTGTTACAACTCTGTAAGGAAGAGGGATGTGGATCCCACTTATATGTTGCATCTGAGACTTAGTCATGCTAATCTGTATAGGATCAACAAATTAGTGAGGGATGGGCCATTAGACCTTTTGAAGGTCGAACCCCACCCTATATGTGAACCTTGCTTGCAAGGTAAGATGACCAAGAACCCTTTTAAAGGGAAAAATGATAAGAGCTACTGGTCTATTAGAGTTGGTATACACTGATGTATGTGGTCCCTTTAACCACATAGCCAAAGGAGGTTTTTCCTACTTCATTACTTTTACAAATGATTATTCCAGGTATGGTTAACTATACCTGATGAAACAAAAATCTGAAACCTTTGAAAAGTTCAAAGAATTTCAGATGGAAAGAACCAATTAGAAATGAGTATGAATACATCATTATAATTTTCGACTTATTTACGGATAAAGCATCATATCTCAGTTAATTCCCTTGCTACACCACAACACAATGGTGTTGCATAAAGTAAAAATCGAACCTTATTGCATATGGTTCATATGATGAGCATATCTAAATTACCTATATATTTTTAGGGTTACGCCTTGGAGGCAGCTGTTTATATCTTAAACATGATACCCACTAAGTCAGTTCCAAAAACTCCTTATGAATTATGGACTGGTAAGAGACTGAGTCAATCATTTGAGAGTATGTGGATGTCCAGCTCACGTTAAAGTGTTTAATGTGGAAAGCTAGAATCAAGACTATAAAATGTTTATTTGTGGGTTACCCAAAAATGGCCACTAGATATCATTTTATATCCATGTGATAAAAAGGTAATTATCAACAGAACACAACTTTTCTTGAAGAAGAATATTGCCTTAGTACAGGTAGAAGCAAGATTGTTCTTGGAGAACAATCAGCTAAGCCAGTACTTAGGCAGATGAGATCAATGAAAGGAATATTACTAAACCTACTAATAAGTCTGAAGAGTTCAGAACTCAGGAGCCTCAACGTAGTACAACGGTAATTAGAACCTCCAGTGAGATTATCATTGCTAAATGAGATTTATCAAATGCAATCGGGGGTTGGATGATGATCCATACAATTACCAAGAGGCTATATGTGACAAAGATGCAGGACACTGGAAGATGGAAATGGAGTCGAGATGGACTCCATGTACTCCAATGAGGTT
>RXIC02000027.1:68374-132355 GCA_003952965.2 Morella rubra
GGAATTGTTTGTTGTATAATTGTGCTCTGGCCGAGTCATTTGGTGATGATCTTTATAGGTCAAATATTCCAGACAAAGTTGGGTCTTGTATATAGTAAATAGTTTTGTATAGATACTCAATAAGGAATCCACCAGTCTCTTAACGAGATAGTATATTCAATAAATCTGTATGGGGTTGAACTCTGGAAAATCATTGGCCAGTGTAATTAATAAATTGTTTTGGAAACAATTTGGGAGTTCAACAATTACAGATTGTGAATTAAGAATTATATGAGCTAGGGATTTAATCGGTGATATTATTCTGATCCTATTGGCTCATGTGGAATATAGAATGGTGGAAGGATAAATAAGTGAATATTGTTGGCAAAAGGATTTCACAAAAATCAATCTCAAAATTCTCGAGAGTGAATTGTAATATGTTGGTGGACTTGATTACAATTAGTAGAAGCCCAAAATTCGGAATAAAAGAATATAAGGGAGTTAATGGAAAATGAGTTTTTCATATGATCCTACGGCCGAGATTTGAGATCCCTAACGATCCAACGCACTATCACAGCTAAGGTTTTCATATATAAGGATAGCTATGAGATAGTCTACCCTAGTAGAATTGAATGGACTAATTGTTAGTCTAAGAGTTGGCCATCAAGACTCAGAGAAAACTCTAAGATAGTTGTGAGCGTGGAGAGGAAGGAGACAGAACACTTGAACTGCTATTGTGAAATCTCGGGATTATGAGATTCGATAAGAACCTAAAGATTATCGAAGAATTCTCAGGATCTAAGAAGAGAATTAATAAGTTAATTGTTCGCAAACAAACTTTCATTTGCAGCATCATAGAGAAGCACTCAGTGGGAGTTTCATATTTGCAGAATATAACTAGAGCTATCAATTATATGCAAATGGCTAGGAGACAGACATTATTTGCATGCAATAAAAGCCTTGCTTAGGCACCCGCATAATTTCATTGCAGGAGGGAGCTCTCAGCTCCTCATTTGTTCAGCCAAATCACGCATCGAAGACACTGTCCCTCAAGAAGTAAATCAAAAGCTTTGTTGATGTCTTCGAACTGTAACTCGTGTGTAACAAATCCATCCAACTGCAGTTCCTGATAGTCGTTAACGAAAAAAAGACACTTCAGAAAACCGTAAAAGAAAATAAATGAGAATACGGTAGTTGTCCTGCATGCTACTAGGCCGAACAAATCAATGGTGTTGTCAGTACCATCCCAGATGCCACCAGGTGGTCTGACACAGTTGTCGTGTGGACTGAAGTCGATGATCATCCAGTACACAAATACAATGAAACAAAATAATCACCACAAATGCACAACTAGAGATTGCTTAGGCCAAAAAAGATATATATATATATCACAGTATCTGTTAAATCACCTTGTCCAAGTAGCGGTTGAGGAGGATTGGGATGTCTGATTTAGCTTTGAGTCCTCCAAAGATGCAACCCATGACGCTTTTCCCCCCACCATGAAGGACATCGTGGAAGCTAAGGCCCAATTCAGAGCCTGGCTTGGCCACTCCTATCAAAACAGTTTTTCCCCAACCCTGAAGATGATGGAGAAAAAAAAGGCTGCAATGTGAATTATGTACTAATATTGTCGCACCATAAATCGGGGAGAGATTTACGTATCTGACAAAACTACAGAGGGCAGAAGGTTAAGGTCACACAGCAAAGAACCATTCAATCGAATCCGTAGACTGCATGTAGTTTTGCTGTTAGCTTGAAGTTTCTCTAGATTGGAATATCTGCATGAGATATTTTTCCCTCCTCTGCCCTCTCATAATTCAAATCTATATTACTCTCTTCTTTTTTTTTCTTTTTTTTTTTGTATTTTTGCTGAATAACCTTGTCGAATTAAAAACTAGACAGAAGAAAGCATATTACAAATCCGGATATGCTCGGGATAACAAAAGGCAAACTTAAACCAGAAACGCTTACTCTAGCAGCCCACTTAGCTTAGAGGTAAAAAAAAAGGGGGGCAGCCCACTTAGCTAACAAGTGAGCCAAAACATTGCATCTACGGGGAACCAAGCAATATGCCACTCCGAAAACTTCTCCGAACTGGTTCTAATATAAGCAACCAGCGACGAAATAGCCCAAAGCTGGGGCTGATCAGATTGTCATATCTATATTACTCTCATCAATTACTATAATACAATATCAAACCCCGGAAGTTCACTGAGCCGAGCCTATTTGATCATCAGTTCATGATCATTTATCTCATAAACATGTATTGGATGATGTTTTTAACAGCACATCTAGAGCTGCTTCAGTTCATCTAGTTGTGGACTTGAGAGGCACTATGTAGGACCCAGATCTTTGATTATTGTTCTTAACCTGCACTATTTGAAAATAAGAAAGGTTCCAAACTGGGAGAAAATCGATGGATGGAAAATGAATTAGAAAGCTTAGAAGGCTTACTCATTCTGATGGAAGGCATTATTAAGGGACCACCAAATTGATAACAGGAGATCTTGGAGGAAGAGCACAATTGAACCAAAACAATTAAAAGTGAAACACAGAAAAGACATCACATAAAGTATACAATGTTTGTGTGCATGAGTGACAGAGGGAGAGAGGCATACATTTCGACAGCAAAAATATGCTTGAGTCACCAAGGATGGCAATCCAATGCACTCAAAGCAATAGTCTGCACCTCCACCAGTCATCTCATTGACAACCTGCACAATGAGATGAAAAGAAACTTATCAAGAGTTTTGTCACATTTTTTGCCTAACCGTTTCCATTATTGGCAGCTTCCACTACCTGTATCCACACCACTAATGCCAAAACCAGAAAAAACAAAATTCTGATTTTCTGATTAAGCACCACATCAAGCACAGGCTGCTACCGAGTTTAAATCCATGAAATAACATACCGGTACTTCATTATAAACCAACCGTGATGCACACCAGTGTATGCACCAAAAGCATATTCATTTGTCAAGGAATAGATGTTAAGAGGAAGACCTGGCTGACAGATTTATCTCCACAGTTTCCTGGATTGACGAAGTCTGTGATTCCAAACTTTTTTCCTGTTTCAACAAACAAAACAATATCATCCAGGACCCCTGGGATAACTTATAATTTGATTTTCATATACTATTCTTTAGACTATGATCTTATCTTAGTGGAATTTTGAAGTAGTTTAACTCATCGTTGACTGGAAATACAAAAGGTGGCATGGATCTGATTGAAAGGATTATGTGAATCATATGCTCATATAGGACAGAGATATCTTTTTGTTTTTTGTTTTTTTCTTTCTTAAGAAGATTTTAAGTGCTTTGTATTTCCACAACATAAATATCCCTGGATATGATACACCCACCCGTTTCATCTTTGTCTGGGTTAAGATCTACACCAATAATTCTAGTAGCTCCACAAAATCTAGCTCCCTCTGCAACCTAGGAAACCAACTAAGAGCCATTAGCTTTTCTCCGTAGCATCAAAGCTGAAAGTAAGGAAGAAGATAAACGAACAATTATTTAAATTCTGCAGGTTCATACAGCTAATCCAATAGTCCCTAGGCCAAATATAGCAACAGTTGATCCTGGCTCCACTTTTGCTGTTTTCCAAGCAGCGCCAACCCCTGAAAACCCAAGTCGTGCTGAATGAGATCGAACTCTATCAACGAAGTTCCAGATGAATGAAATGTAATTCCAGAAGAAAAACAGGAGAAAGGAAAAGAACAAGAAAGGTTATTGTTACGTGAAAGCCCAACTTTGGAATCATTGACCTGCTAGGCTCAATTTGCTCAAGTAAACGCCGCATCACGTGAAGTGACAGTGTCGGATAAAAGGAAAATCTGTTCCGAATTACCTGTTGACACTGCACAACTAAGGAGGCAAGCCCTATTCGGGGGGATTGAGGAATCAATTTTTGTCACGTGGGCAACATCTACCACTGTATACTCACTGAAGCTGGACACAAACAAGAAGTGCTATAAAACATTTCCATTGAGGTCAGTGAATCTGCTGTTCCCATATCTAGGCATCCAAGGAGATACTTTGAAAGGTAGTTTCGAACAAATGTTGCTCTTTTCTGATCTGCAATCTTCACATTCTCCACAATCTGAGACGAACGTAGGGATGACAGTGTCTCCTTCAGTGACTTCATGTACATCCTTCCCCACATCTTCCACAACCCTATCTATATAGGAATTGGTTTTAAATCACGACAAACAATCCCCAAAAGCATTAGTTTGCAAGGTCTAAACAACAAAAATGTGTCATCTTTGTAACCCAGAAACCACTAGAATCAGAGTTCACGGTAACAGCTTTTGCTATGACGAAACAGGACAAGGGACAGAAAAACAAAAACGTCTTCATCTTGCTGGCTGTCCACAATTTCTTTTTTACTTTCACAAAACGCCACGGCCAATAGTAACAGAGAGATGTAGTACAAGAGGAGAACTAGTAATCATCCGGCGAAAATGTAGTACTAACCCGACAGCTTCGTGACCAAAAATTCTTGGAAACATTCCGGAAGGATCCTGCAGAGGTTGGACAACAAAAAAAGAGGAGAATATATGATATTTCAACGAACTTTCAAGAATTCATGAACGTAGAACTGAGACTATCAAAGTAAAGTTTGTGCTTTCATATAACAACCTTAAGTTTCCAGACTCCGATATCAGTGTGGCACAGGGAGGTACATATGATTCTAATCCGAACCTCACGAGGCATTGGCGGCGCCACTATGATCTCCTCAATGACTAGAGGCTCACCTGGTGCACGACAAACCGCAGCTACAGTATATGAAACGGAACCAATTAGTTTCTATATACTGAAAACGAAAAAAAGTTCATAAGAGCAAAACAAGCGAAAAGAACAGTAGCGAAGGTGTTTCCAAAAACTAATTATAGTTAAAAAAAGATCTTTTCTAGTGAATCAAAATGGACTGGAAATTGGTTTTTGTTTTGAATTTAAGAAAAAGGGACCTAAATATTCTACAATTTCCTTCTCGCTTTCTAAAAACAATGTTTAAACTTGTCATTATTTATGGAAACAAGCGCATTTCGTTATAGAGCTTTTCCAGCTACTCCTCATGAAGCACCTCTGCACCGAATAGGCTTCCCTCCAGTTGACATTTTCTCAACCACGCTGCCAAGACCCTCTTTCTTTTCCCTCTCTTACTATCTTTGTGATAAAGTAACAACAAAGAACTCGTGAGACGTAGTTGTCTGTTGAGGAATGCTATTTATAAGATGGCTCGAAAGAGAGAGAGAGATAGATAGAAGCACAACGAACGGTGACAGCTCACAGCTACTTAAATCATACGTAAATCCGTAAACGTTGTTTCGTATATATCGCCTAGAGAATTTTATGGATAATCGACATGGGTGGTTTCGGACAGATACATCCTTGTAAACAGATGTTGATCAGAGATTTGAGGGGAAGGGCTGCTATGTCGGAGATATCCTGTGAAATCTGAACATGATTTTCGCAGGATTCTGGGTTTGTGGAACTTTCTTTTCGAAGATAATGCGGGACCACTGTGTCTGACAAATGAATGCATTAAGTTCTTGCCATACTGCTCTGCCCGGGTCAAATGGGTTTCTTTAAGAAAGGATAAGAGGGATTAGGGACAGGAGAAATTAAGTAGGGATATGAATGAAGGACAACATAAAGTACGGATTTGGATTTGGGAGGGGAGAAAGTAGGGATAGGGACTAGGGATGACCGCTATACAGAAACTTTGAAGAAAGAGAGGTAGAACTTAGAAGAGAAGAAAATTCTATTTTTTTTGGAAGGAGAAGAAAATTCACATGCAGTCTTAGGGCATGTTCATTAGGGCCGAATTTTTTAAATTCACATTTAACCTACTACTAATTCCCACCGAACATGATTTAATTAAGGATGCACTTTATTAGCTTCCGATTTTGCCATGTCCATATATATGTCGAATTACCAAAGTACCTTCCAGTCATGCGTTGAGTACATCAAAACCAAAGGGTAAAATGGAATTTTAAAAAACACATGGCCCCTACACGTCAGCTCATTAAATACTCAGACATGTGAATGGACAAAATACCCCCAATTGATTTAAGTAATTTGTGCTTTGGTTGAGGGCGATATGGTCTTTTCACCTGACCATTAAATATGCTGCCGCCTACGATACCCTACAGCCTGCAACTTGTCAGTCGCGTAAAATCACTCTTTTGCAAAAGTTCTTCTTCTCTTTTGTTTTTTTTTTTGCAAAAGTTCATGAGTCAGGCAGCAAAAGCTCTTCTTCTCACATTAGTCGTTTGTCGTTTTCCTCTTCTCCTCTTTCTCTCTTTTTTTTTTTTAAAAAAAAAATACCTTTTAAATATTTATATTGTAATAAAAAAATTGAAATTATAATAAATATTATAAATAAACAATATTATTTTACATTTTATCTTTTCACTCATCCCAATAAAAATAATCTACAAACAACAATCTCAAAAATCATCATTACTTTTTTTACACCTCAATAATTTCTACATAAACACCAATGCAACTCTAACATCACCTAAAAATTCTCAAAACACCTCAAATTCTAAAAATCTCATCAAAATGAACATGCCCTTAACAGTATCGAAGAACCATTCACCGATTCCTATATACAAAAGGGTTTACTCCTCCCTTTTTTTAATCTCATTTCATCTCTATCAACCTGGCCAATAAAATGATTTTATCATTTTTATAATTACATTTATATATAATATATATGCCCCTTTCTTTTCTATGTTTTTCTCGTGTAATTTGAAATACTCCAACAGTCATTCCTTTTTTCTGTCCTTTTTTATGGGTCCAAGATTCTTCTATTTTTGTCTATTTACTCGAGGCTTTGGAAAAAAACAAACCCAGTTGTACATGCCCAAAGAAAAAGACGGCACTCCTCCCCCGACAAGTACTTTTGTGGGCCAAGTCGTGCATTCGTAGCACCTTGGACAAGATTCATTATTCGGTCGAGTATCATTCTTACAGAAAAACAGAAAGGGGCATTGGACGCCCGTTATCTGATCAAACACAAACTTGCGCAGTGATGGATTAACCAATCGCACAGGGACATGTTAAAAAAATGGATAGAACCAGTTGCTACTGAGGGGTAGAAAACCCCATAAGGTAAATGAAGAGCTTTGTTGTTGTCTAGCGTCATCATTGTTATTTGTGAGCTCCCATAGGTGCTTCCTCACTCACTTTGTCCATCCAAATTACGCAACGGAGACACTGTCCTTCAACGAGTAAATCAAAAGCTTTGTTGATTTCCTCAAACCTTACCTCATGCGTTACAAACTCATCCAGCTGCAGTTCCTGATAGCAATTTTGCAAAACAAACAAACAAAAAATTTTGAGACAAGAAAGCAGCAATTTATGACACTTTTTAGCTCTATACAACCTCAGATACAGCAGGGTCAAAGCTAGTTATGCAGCCAAAAAGTTGATGGTAAGAGAGAGAGAGAGAGAGAGCCCACTAGATGGGGGACCGGGGATTGACTTGTGAGCTAAAACTCTTCTAAGGCCTATAAAAGCATAAATTGTAAATCACCTTGTCCAAGTAACGTTTAAGGAGGATGGGAATATCAGATTTAGCTTTAAGTCCTCCAAACAAGGATCCCATGAGGCTTTTCCCATTATGGAGAACGTCAAAAGAGCTGAGGCTCAACGTTGCCCCCGGCTTGTCCACCCCTAAAACAATTGTTTTTCCCCAACCCTGTAAAGAGAAATAAGATTACACTACCAATTATTGTCCAGTGCACCATAGTACACACACAAACAGACAAAGAAAGCAGATCCAAAACGTTCGAGGGAAAGAATAGTGATGGCCATGTATGGAATCAATCACCCATTTGAATGATTCCAATGAACAGCATGTTCTTTTCAAATAAAGTTTTCTCCTTAAAATTTCATAATTGTGTAATGTGATTAGGGATCAGATAAGCACATACGGTATGAACTTAATTCAGATGCATGCTCAAGTTCACCAAGCTGGGCAAAAGATAAGATAGGAGCTGCTTCGGGTTGTCTTGAGGAAGATTTGAAAGATGTCTTGCTGACTGGGACTATATTTACTAAACTATGCCATAACTCAAATTAAGCAATTACACAGGATCTCTACCACGCAAAGCACATCCTTAATTAAGTGGAGTGGAGAAAGACATCCAACACAAGGAATGTCAATTATGCATCTGCAAGTGTGTGTGTGTGTGTGTGTGTGTTCGTGCGCGCATGACCCATGAGAGAGAGAGAGAGAGAGACCTTTCGGCAGCAAGCATATGCTTCCTGCACCAAGGACGCTAATCCAACACACTCAAAGCAATAGTCTGCACCCCCACCAGTTAACTCGTTAATCACCTGGTCAATGGGAGAGAGAATGCAACAGATTGAAAACATGATCATGTAATTCATCACACTTCTACCTTGTCAAACTTTTTCTTAACTTGCTCTTTTCCAACATTGTCGTTTAATTATCTTCCCAGAACTCCCACCTTCACCTAACCCAGGAACCATTTCAAAATAAAAAGCCATTTCCATTTAAGGTACCAGACAAATCAAGGTTGCTATCTATCCATGAAGCAATCTACAAATAAACACGCATAAGACAATGCACATTTTTCTACTTCATCATAAACCACTCTGAAAAGACAGTTAATTCTAGTGCTTTACAGTCTTTTTGATTTCCAAATTACCAATCGACGTTAGATCAGACAAAAAAGTTATCATCTATGTTACCCACATCAAGTTCGACACCATCAATCATACCATAAGACAGCCCAGCATCTTAAAGATGCATTCAGCATTAATATGTGGAGCGGTTAGGGTGTCGCCAAAAACATATCAACTTGCCAGCTCACAATAAAGGATAACAGAAGTATAAAACTTAATAATAGTGTCATTAATAAATTATAGCAGCTAACCTGGCTCACAGATTTATTTTCACAGCCTCTAGCATCAACAAAGTCTGTAACTCCAAATTTTTTTCCTGTGTTAAAAATAATGAACCAATATCACTCTGAATCCATGCAGAGCTCATCTCATAATCTGATTATGACAAGATTTTTTACACCATTAAATTATTCAACCTTTGGTTAATCTGAATAATAGCTGAGTGGAATCACAGACAACCTTAGATTGATCAGATTGAGCAACAGATGAAGCATATGCTTCTCATGCAAGAAAGATACGCCCCTTGTTTTCATGTAGATGAATTCAAAGTTTCTAGCCTCATGAAATGTACTCACCAATTACCACTTTATCTGGGTTCACATCCACACCAATAATTTTAGTAGCTCCACATAGTCTAGCTCCCTCTGCAACCTAGAAGATCAACTGACAACCATGAGCTCTTTCTCTACAGCTTTCAGAGATAAAAGTAAGGAAGAAACTAGAACAACACTTGTATTAAACTTGGCAAGTTCCTACAGCTAATCCAATAGACCTGAGCCCAAATATAGCAACGGTTGATCCTGGCTCTACATTTGCTGTTTTCCAAGCAGCACCAACTCCTAAAATTCCAATATACACGTGAGAGACAAAACCTCAACAAATGGACCTGATAGGCTTATGTGTTCTCCAAATTATGGGTGTGAATATAAAATTCAAGGTCCAATAGTTATTTATTAGAATTTACACAATATGTGAAAGGTGGGTCTAACTCAACTCCAAAAGACGCCTTGAGTAGTGAGGGATACCACAACCTTATAAGGAGCACATTGACTAGTTTCTCTAGCAATGTGGGACTTCCAACATTATTTTCCAACTATGATTGTTTAATTTGTTCAAGTTAATGTGCATTGACACAAGTGACAGGAGCAAAAAATGAAGTCCGTGCCACTTACCTGTTGAGACTCCACAGCCAAGGAGGCATGCCCTGTTTGGAGGGATTGAGGGATCAATTTTTGTTACATGGGCAATGTCTGCCACAGTATACTCACTAAAGCTTGAGACGAATAGAAAGTGATATAAAACCTCTCCTTTAAGGTCAGTGAATCTGCTGGTCCCGTCTCTGGGCATATAAGGAGATACCTTGAAGGGAAGTTTTGAGCATAAGTTACTCTTTTTCGATCTGCAATCTACACATTCTCCACAATCTGCCATGAAAGTAGGGATGACAATGTCGCCTTCATTCACTTCATCTACATTCTCTCCTACACTTTCAACAACCCTGCAACACACCAAAATTGATGGGAACAAATAATCAGTTCTGTCAACCTTAATACAAGTGCATGATCACTGCTGCTAAAATAAAGCATATCTCTTTGTCTTTAAGGCTAGGAACTTTTAGGATCCTAAGATGAAGGAAGTGCAAGATAACGATATGAGAAACAGATCATCTCAGTGGGGATTACCAAAAACTGAACGAACTACATCACTTTGTTTTAGATGCTTTAGACTCATGTGAATGCAAAAAAACTCTTATCTGCAAAAGTACTTTTTTTATCATCCCACCAGTTACTCTATAGTAAACTTCATCAAAGTAAACAAAAATCTTCTTTTTTGGGTTGGCAATGCAAATGAAATTTCATAACACGTATTATGTGGTGGAACTAAAACAAGAAGCAAGAGGAGAACCAATACAAATTGAAAGCTTAATGAACTTTTTCCCCTTTTTTTTTCTTTTTGATAAATAAGCCATGGCAAACGTGAAAATGGTACAGTATGCAAACAGCTTGACCAGCAATACGCACAAGATTCTGAAAATCACTGGTCAATGAAGTCAGAGTCTGTCAGCAAATCAAGCAATCCAACAAGAAGCAAAGGAGAACCATGTACTCATTTAGATATTACAAATCTTGATTTACATAAATCGACCGGGGAATGATGCACTTGAACCATATGACCACTAGAATCATAGATCTTTTTTTCATTTTCGTTGCATGGGAGTGTTGGTGTCTTTGTACAGGTCAAATGTTGCAACTCTTGACCAGGATCCATTTGCGAGATGATAACAAGTAATTAAATTGCTTGTTCTAACTTAGCCAGCACATACCAAACAAAGTCAGAATATTGAGTCGACTTTTCCAACGTCGCCACCTTAATTACACGTTAAGAAAAAGATATAGAACAGAGAAAAATTACAAGAATCTGAAGAAATCAACGCGTATCGGCGCAACAAACGGAACATAATGTAATACTAACCCGACAGCTTCGTGACCGAGAATTCTTGGAAAAATTCCAGGATAATCCTACGAACATACACAATCAGCATATATGTGTGAACAAATTTTCGGGAATTCATAAAAGTGATATAAGTTTGAGTTTCAACAAGGATATGCTTTGTGATAACCACCTTCAGTTTCCAGAATGTAATATCGCTGTGACACAGAGAGGTGCATATGATTCGAATCCGAACCTCACGAGCCATCGGCGGCGCCACCATGATCTCCTCGATCACTAATGGCTCACCCGGTTTGCGACTCACCGCAGCTAAGATACGACATAAGACCAACAAACCAGTTTCAAACGCGTGAAAGCATAAGAAGCTCAGTTCATTCTAAAAGAGTTTCTAGTCGAAAAGTACCTCTGCATCTTATGGGCTTCCCCCTACTTTCACTGGACGACTTCGCATCCATGCCCATCAGAGTTTCGCGCAGCCTCTCTCCCCCTCTCTCGCTCCCTTGTTCACTCTTTACTAGGTGACAAGCTTCAAGTCAGAGTTGGTGGGCGTGATTGAAAACGTGCAATGCAAGTGCATTTCATCTTAAACTTCAAGGGATAATGACCCTTCAACCACTCTGAAATTGTCTTTCCTCGTAGGAATCTTTAGACATGGCTGTTCTTAGGACACGGATAATAAAAAACTGGCAAGTGTGTGCTAGAGGTGAAGACTGACTATGCAGCTAAATTAATGGTTCCTTAGATAAGTTATAGCTCTTTTATTTATTTATTTATTTTGTAATCAAATGTGCCAATTAGTGAGGCCCAAAATTCCATAGTACATGGAAGGGGCGGATCTTTTTCTTTATCAATTCTAGCTCTTTTATTTATTTTGTAATCAAATGGGCCAATGATGGAGGCCCAAAATCTCATAGTACATAGGAGTGGTGGATCTTTTTCTTGGTCAATTCTAGCTCTTTTATTTATTTATTTATTTGGCTTAGGCACCTGTATTAGACTGTATAAGCTATAGCTCTCAAATATACATATATACCTTTTTTAAGCAGATGTATTTTTCGCAGATAAAAGTTTTCTAAAATTACATGCAACAAATTTTCACTCCTAAATATCAATTTTTAAAATTTATCTATCACAAATTTTTAAAATGTTTTAGACCTGTTAGATCACCTTTTTACTCTCTCAATATCAAAAAAAAAAAAACTCTATCAAACTTCTATCTTCTTCTTCTTTTTCACTTTCTTAATATTGAAATATTCATCAAATTTTCTTCCTCCCTAGTTTTTCACTAATTTTAGTAAAACTCTTAAATTTTCAAACATCAACTAAATATATTTCAAAATTTTCAATACATTTTTAAAAGCTCCAATAAAAAAACTTTAATCCACCTAAATTTTTCTTTGCCAAATATGCTCAAGTGTAAATTTTGTTGGAGTTGTGAAAAAATAAATAAATTGGAGTTTGTGAAAAAATTTAAAATTTGTGAAAAAAAAATCACCCAGTCTGAATGGTATAAAATTCTGTTAATTTTTTTTTTCACCAACTCTACTACTTTTTCATAAACTCTAATAATTTTTTTACAAAATAAAACAACTTTTTACAAACTTTCAAAAGAATTTACCTTACCTCCAAGGGAAATTTTTTTTGTACATCCAAGACATAAAATTTTTTATAAAAAAAAAATTACAATCATTTTTTACCAATTTCAATATTTCTTTACAAACTCTAACAACTTTTTTTATGAAATAATCTACACGGCTTTTAAAAAAAAATGTTAATTTTTTTCCATCCATTGTGAAAGAGCAAAAAAAATTGTGCCAACCAAACATAGACAAAAAGCCTAATACATCTTTCCCATTACACATAATGCATCATTAAATTTCATGACATTGAGCTTTTTCAAATTTCGGCAATTTACACCCTCTCTTTAAATTAACCCTTAAAACTCAAAAAAAAAAAAAACCTACTTTTTTGCCATCTTGATATTTTTATATTTTTAGTTTTGACTTTCATACACACAAAACTAACTAAAACATGGTAGATATATGTCACTCGTATTACATAGTGTTTGGTAATAAAATTTTGTTAAATTTTTTTATGTTAGTGTTAAAAAGAAGGTGTATTAAAATCAGTGAATGAGTGATAAAAGTAAAGATAAAATTTTGAAATGTGTTTAATCAAACACTATATAAATTCATGTTACATCTCTAATATAATTCAGATTTTTAAAAAAAAGTAAAAAAAAAAAAAAAAAGGGAAAGAAAAAACAGGATCTAGCATAAGTGGCAGTACATCACAATTATGAATAGCGGATAAAGTCCAAAATTACAGTGTTTAGATGTAAAATTTAATAAAATTTTGTGTTGGTGTTAAAAAAGAAGTGGTACCAGAATTGATGAATGAGAAATAAAAGTAAAAATAAAATTTTGATGTGTGTTTGTAAAGATAAAATTTTATTACAATTTTTGATACACAAACGCTATGTTAATTATCGACACCAAAATTACACAGAATTTGAAAGAGAGTATTGAATGTTTTAATTTGTTATATTGCTTTTATTTTTTAAATTTCTTACTTTTTTTAGTAATTTTTCTTGGAGGAGCTTTTTGATCACTTTTCATATGATTTAATGACCAAATCGAACAGGTCAATAATTGATTTTATTTACAATTTAATTAGACAAATTAAAACTTGAGAGAGTTACTTTGATTTTACTTTATAACTATGAGAGTGTTTCTCCATAAATTTGATTGTAAATAAGAATCATAAAGAAGTAACGACATAATACAACTAAGTGGATAGATCTAATAGTTGAACAATTAAGCAAAGTTGTTATGAGAGTCCACTGCCGTACATATTATAGATGTAATTGTTATTCACTTGCTAAATATACAACTTAGCTAGAAAAATAAAAATATAATGACCGTCCATCATATTTAGGATGTAAGGTGTGCGATCCATGATAGTAATAGTAAGCTATTAAACTAATAAACTAAAAGTTGGCTAATAGATACATATTTTTGTAATTACTTCTCCGCATTCACCAGCTTTTATTTTTTATTTTTGGCGAAAGGGAAGTGATCAGTTAATAAAAAAATTAAGATACCTAAAATAAAAATAAAAACAAAAACTTGTATTTCTCATTCTAAATACTTGGACACCATTAAACTTAGCAGCATAAAAAACTATGCGTTACTTCAAAAAAAAATTTTTTTTAAAGAGCAAGGGTGAAAAACTAACATATAAACGCCGTCGTATTTTTCAGTCCTAGTTGTTTTGTTACATTTTTGTGTCGATTATTGGAATTTGGCACCGTCATTCATAATTTTTTTTATGCTTATTCTATTTGTTTTCAAATTTTTAAAATTAATTTATTGAAATTTAGCACCCTCCTTCAGGTAGATTATTCTGGAATCACATCTCTGGTCCTTTCGCTTCGTGTTCGAGCCCTGCAAACTCAAAAGGAAGCTCTATTTGCTTACGCACCAAGTTATCCGTACCATCCATTTTCACTTTTTCGCTGATCAAATCAAAGACACTCCCTCTCAGTCTGCTCTCAGCGCTGCACTCGGATTCACTTCCTGGCAATCCACACCCATAAGGTTCGTTTACAATCTCTCTCTATTTCTTTCTCCGTGACATCGCCCTAAAACCATAGCTCGATTATTGCACACACGCGCGACCAATCACACCTATATATGTGTATATCAAGAAAGGCAGCCTGTCGACCTGGAAAGTCTCAGTTGATTGTGGCTGAAAATTTGAAAAGATTTTTTTTTTTGTTTTCTGATTTTCTTCAGTGAGTAATCTGTCTTGTTTAATTATTGAATTGTTTTACTGAAAGACCAAGGGGAGCAATCATGGGGTTTGATTTCTGGATTTGACAAACATAGGTCCTGGGATATGTGCATTCGCGGGTTACTTGAGCCTTAGGGTTTGATAGTTTCATTTTTTGTGGGAAAATTACTTTGGAAAGTTCAAGGTTATTGAATGTTTTGAATCTATTTAAATTTCATCTAGAGGCAGCGCAAATGCAATTGATATTTGGAGTTAAGAATTCAGTCCGAGCCCTTCTAATCTCTTTGGGTAGTTCCATTTCCGTAGGCATTGAGTTATAGGTCCTGGTGAATTTGGTCTGGTGGTTCCGAGTGGTCTAAAAGAGACATTTCGTGAACCTCTAAACCTCACTATTAGATAGCCACGTTGCAAGCATGATTATTGGATCTTTCCTGTGGGATCGAGATTAGCAATTATGGCGAGGGCATGAAACATGTATTCCAAAGCAATGACTCACGTTACACATAAAGTTGGATTCTTTATAAGCTTTTCACGTTATGACTAATCTGAATCACGGTGACGGTTGTGGGAAGCCTTCATAAAGTATCATGTCTTTTTGTCGATAAATGAACTTTTAGTTGATATTTCTCTTAATTTAAGAGAGTCAAAAGGGCGTTTAGCTAGTAGCTACCAAGATTGGGAAGTTTGAAAGTTGTTGCCTTAACACATTGGCGTATGCTGTGTTGCAGTTTTGCATTAGGAAGCAAGTCCCTTTTCTACCTCAGAAAGAGACTCATGCTATAACCAATAATTTTTGCTCTTCATGGTTGGTTACAACATATATTAATAGTGTAAGGAATGCTTTTCTCCTTGATTGATACCAAAAGCCAGTATTCTATTCACGTTATTTTTCATGGTGGGTCTCAAAGTGAGTCTCTGAGGATTCTGTGTAAAATGTTTGGCTCCCTTTAGAACCCTTTGTGTTTATCCATCAGGTGTGCACTAAAATTTCCTTTTTATAGTATGTTCTGTGCTTTGTGCTGCTTCTTTACGAATTATCTGGATAGCATTGACGAAGTACATCCTTTTTCTTTTTTCTTTTTCATACTTCTGTTGCTGTTTATATAGCATGGCAGATCAGTACTCTAACGTAGGTTCCAGCACTGGAAATGTTTCTGGGGAAAGTTCAGATTTGACTGTTCAGCTTAATATCAAGACTCTTGATTCCCAAATTTACAGTTTCCAAGTGGACAAAAATGTGAGGGCCAATCTACCTGATAACTGTTGTATCCTGCTTTATGCATGGGGTTATTTGTAGCTTGTACAGTTTTTGTGTCTAATATTTTCCATTGTCAAGTAATTTCAGATGCTTGTCTCGTTGTTCAAGGAGAAAATAGCTAATGAAATTGGCGTCCCAGTTAGTCAGCAACGGCTTATTTTCAGGGGAAGGGTCTTAAAGGATGATCATCTACTTTCTGAGTATCGTATCCTACCATTGCATTGCGGAAATTTATAACTTAGAACTTTGTGTGATCCTATCAGTCAAACATCTACTGATCCCTTTTCATGCATACTGAATTGGAATTTTTGGATATTTACAATTCTCCAGGGTAGTTTGCTCTATTTTCTCCTGTTATTTGTTTGTTTTGTTTTCTGTTTTTCAATAATGTGGTTCCAAGGCTTACCATCTTCTTTGATTATTGAGCTGACATGTAGATAACTGGGCATTTAGAAAATGCAATATCAGTTGTTATTTGGAGTTATGTGGTATGCTTGGAAAAGAGCATTGATATGTGTCTCTTTGTTTGTGAATGCAAGTTGGCGGAAAATGAAATTAGCGTACTTAAGATGAGTTGGCGTTCTGTTCTTCGTCTAAGGAAGCCATTACTTAGCACGTAGTTTGGATTAGTATATTTGCCATGTAATTGATGGAAAAATTGTGGTCATGCTGTGATTATATTTTGTGGTCTTCAGTGATGTCGTTCAGTGCTTTTACTGAATAATGTTGATCTGCCATGTTTTGTTTATTGGTCATATTGGAGCTCTGTAAGTCGGATTATCTGCCATTTTGTCACTGGTCTTTATTGCTCCTCGAATGTGGACACATTAAGCAGTGGAGCATTATATCCATGCCTTTCAGAAGTAGGTCCTTAATCAACTGTAGATGTGGAGAATGGGCATACATTGCATTTGGTAGAGAGGCAGCCAGCCCAGTCACAACCTTCATCTGGTGCAGGTTCTGGAGAGGCAGCTGGGAGTAATGGTGGTAGAGGTTGGTTTTGGGGCTAGGTTGCTTGCACTACATCGGGTTCTCACAAAGAAGTGGAAACAGGTCATTGTAAGTTAAACTAAACGTGGTTCTTTTACATGAGTTTGCAGGAAATGATGCCAGTGCTAGCAACCCTCGTAATCGTGTCGGGCAAATTTCACACAGTGTAGTTCTCGGGACGTTTAATGTTGGGGATCAAGGTGAAGGCGTTGTTCCTGACCTCTCAAGGGTGTGTCTTTTCGCTCAGAGTTTTTCTGATTCTTGCTTTGATTTATATAGCAGTTTTAGGGTTTTAGGTGATACGGATTTAGGCCGACCGCTATTGCTACAAGCCATTATGCCTGTTTGTTTGAATTGTAGGTTATTGGGGCAGTTTTGAATTCTATAGGACTTGGTGGCCAGGCTACAACTGTTGGTACTGGTGGCGTACACTCCTCTACTTCGGTGAGTAATGCACGCCCCTTGAAATAGTGGTTATTTATATTATGTGCATTTTCATCATAGTTCTCTCAGAGTTGGGCATTTTTTAATATTCTGAGGTATCTAGGCAACTGGTGTAATTACAATATATGGGCTTGGCTTCATGAATCATGCTGATGCTGATAATTCAATCCGTAGAGTTTTATAGATGAATTTGTTTTTTTCTTGTTACCTTGTTTTGTCTTCTTTGTGCTGGATTCTCTACATGATACCTTGTTGAAGTAAAATATTGCTGGAATCGCTGAGATTCTTATTACCTCCTCCCCCCCTTTCTCTCCTTCTCTCTTTCTCCCTTGTTTCTTCTTTTCTTAAGTAAACTCTCTTTATCCTATCTAGTGATATTTGACCGTAGTATGCTCTTTAGTCCTTTCTCAGTTTGCATGATTGGATCTCACTTATGGATGTGCTGTTCAGCATATCCTCTCCTAGAAAAGTATATTTAGGATTTCCATGATTTAGAAGGTGATTAACCTCCAGTTAATGTTAGACTTAAGTTGGCTTGGGGCTCATGAGACGAAATCCTGGCTATGTTTGTTTGTATTTTTGAAACATTTTTTTTGTAATGATTAAGAAGAATTTTTGAGATATGTTTTTTTGAGTGTTTGTGAGAATGGTGGGGCTCATAGAAAAAAATGTTTTGTAAAGAGAGAGTTTTTCAAATTTATTCTCTTAGAGAATGTGAGAGTAAAAAAATATGCTTGAAAACAAATTTTTTGTGAAATGAGCTTTTATGGGTTTTTGGGTCTGTTTGTTTGTAAAATTTTGGGAAAGTTAAAATTTTAGGGTATTGGATTTGGTGAAAAAGTGAAGAGAGAGATGATTTTTAATATTTATTATAGTGAAAAGTAATGATTTGATGGGGAGAGAGAGATTATATTGTAATTTTTTATTGTGTTAAAATTTGAGGAAGTATAAAATTTTGGTTTGGAAACAGACCCTTTGTTGGGTTTTTATAAAAGTTGTTTTGGTTTTTGTGTTGTTTTTCACAGAAATTAAGGCCAATGATTAGATAGAAAGTTTTGATGGAGATTGAAAATTGATTTGAGAGTGAAAAAATCACGTTTGGATTAAAAAACGTTTTAAAAATCATTAAACAAGCAGAGCCCCTAACTTTTTTAACGTTTCACATAAGCTTGTTTCTCATTAGGGGTTTTTGAGTTGGTAAAGAGAATTTGACTTTGGGAAAAAGGTGATTTTGTATTGATATAATGAATCTTCATATGCTTTTTTTGGCCAGCCAAATGCCCCTGGTCTGGCTTCTCGAGGAAATGAAACAGACGGGATACGTGGTAATATTGGAGGTCAGACCCAATCAGGAAATCATGCACAGTCTGGGCACACATTTTTTAGTCAGCCATTGCAATCTTTACCTCAAGGGGTGCAAATCCCTCTGGCTGCAGCAGCAGTACCTGTTCCTTCCCTTCATGTGGTACTGATACATTCTCATCAGGATGTTCTAGTTCTGTTTGCATTTATTGTTATTGAATATTTTGCTTTTTTTTCTCTCCATTCCCTCTGGCTGCAGCAGCAGTACCTGTTCCTTCCCTTCATGTGGTACTGATACATTCTCATCAGGATGTTCTAGTTCTGTTTGCATTTATTGTTATTGAATATTTTGCTTTTTTTTCTCTCCATTTCAGCCAATTCCTGATTCTTTGAGCACCCTCTCCGAGTTTATGAACCGGATGGAGCAAATACTGTCACAAAATGGTCATTATCTAAAACTACCTTTATAATCTTGTAGTTGCAAGTAACTGTGTAAAAGTTTAATCAGTTCTTGTTGATGCAGGTTATCCACCAAATTCTTCTTCAAACAATGTCGGGGATGTCTCGAGGATGGAATTACCTTCCAATGCACAGGGGTTGCATACACCTGAAGCATTGAACATTGTCTTGCGTCATGCGGAACGGCTTCTCAGGGGTCCCACTGTTGCTGCACTATCTGTAATCACTAAGATCTGAATACTTTCACTTTTAGTTCTCTTTGGAGGTGGCATTGTTTCCTTCCTCTTGGGTTTTTGGCCCTCTATTATCTATAACCGGCATTAAAACTTTGCTAGTGTGCATATTTGCATTTGCCTCTTCTGGGCCTTGTTTAGATTATATTCATTATCTGTGGAAAACATTTCTTGTCTCGTGGAAGATAACAAATGTGTATTTTGTGATTTCCAGCCATCGGAATAATTATAATGAGTTAAAGAGGGATGAAACTTTTCAGCTTTTCCCATAGTTTTTTTTGGTTCATTCAGTATACCAGCTGAAATTATTTTTGACATATGTATGAAAGGACACTTGAATGAAGTCATAATTCTCCCTATGTTATTTGTCCTAATTATAGAATAATCGTGATGCATATGGTTTTATGTACAGAGTACGTGTTTATGGGGATAATAAAACATGTAATAGTATAGACTCCATGGGTTTTGTTCCTTGGGATTGTATATAAAGGTTTTAAAGCTGATGGTTTGAATATAGATTATAGTTTAAGAGGAGATAATTCAAGATTTGTGAGGAACCACACTGCAGGATTTTCTCCACAGCTCCAAAGTATGGGTTGTTGATTCTAATTGGTCAGTGTGGCAATAGGCAAGAAAGATGATGTTTCTGATACTGAAAGTGTTAAAAGAGTTGCTGCACGGTATAGAAAGGGTTAGAAAAGGCTGAATGTTGGGTTGTTCTGGTGTTAGCTAAATGATGACATAGAATGGTACTGACATTACTTTGAACTTTTTCAGTAGTCTGTGTCCTGATGAAGAGTTGTTCTGGTGTAAAGGCCTCCAAAGCTAACCTTAGGGGCCAAACTGTACAGTATCTTGCCGAGTTCCTTAGACATGATTCTCTCAATTGGCCTAGTCTATTTGTCACTTTGTTGGTTTGTGGTACAGCAGTTCATGGGGAGGATCGCTGCTCACGAGCCTGAATGTTTTCCTGGAAGTTTTCCACCTTGTTTTCTATAACAATAGTCGTGACTCGAAACGGACATCTGCACAAGAAACAACGCATGAGAAGGTCCCATACAACATGATGTAATCCATAGGAGGGTCTTTTTGGTTTCGAGTTGTCTGCCATCTGCACAGTGGGTTAATTTAAACAGTTTATCGAACAATTCAGTGGCCAGTATGAAGCATATCGTCAACTAACTAATTATACTGTACTGTAACAATTGATTGTGCTTCGGGGGCAGTATAATTAATGACTTACTCCGGAGGGGTTTTGATTATGAATGAATCCATTCATGCTCTTGACCATATTATAACATTTTTTTACGGCACTTTCTTCAGCTTCAAATTTTTGTATGTGATGATAATTATTGATTGTTATCAGTTGAATTACAGATTTTGGAAGTTGATGAATGATATCGACTGTTTATTTTTTCATATAAAAAAAATTGTTTTCCTTATAATCTGATTGTGTTATTTGTAACGTGCTGCAACTTCGTAGCATATTGCAGGGCGGCTGGAGCAAGAGGGGTCTTCTTCTGATCCCACCATACGGGGCCAAATACAGACAGAATCAATGCAATTAGGGCTTGCAATGCAACATTTAGGTGCTCTGTTTCTTGAGCTTGGTCGCACAGTTTTGACGCTGCGAATGGGACAGTCTCCTGTATGGCTTTTATCCTTGTAGCCTTAGTCTGTTTGTGAGTCAACAGCATATAACTTCAGGTGGTTCAATTTGCAGGCAGAATATGTTTTAAATGCTGGACCTGCTGTTTACTTATCTTCATCAGGGCCTAATCCTCTCATGGTTCAGGTTCGTCAATGAGTAGGTGTTTTACAGAGTTCTTTTATGCAATATTAAGCATTTAAGTATTTGGTTCATGTTCACTTGGTTGGAAGCTCTCGGAGATTTACATGTTGTATGGGTGATTTGATTAGAGAGTATTGCTGGGATAAATACATTTTGCGCCCTCTAACTATGGGGTCTTGACACTTTGTATCTCAATCTATTATTTTTGTCACATTGCACCTACCAACTATTGATTTCAGACACTTTGCACTCCTCCGGGGGTGAAATGACAATTTTGTCCCATAATTTTTTAGCGGTGACCATTTTATAAGGTAAAATCATAATTTTAGAGGCCAAAGAATCAATTTCCGTCAAAATTAACAAAAAATTGTAATTGAGGGTGCAAGGTGTCTGAAATCAATAGTTGGTGGGTGCAATGTGAAAAAAATAATAAATGATGATGCGAAATGTCAAGACCTCAGAGTTGGAATGTGCAAAGTGTATTTATCCTAAAACTAAAATAGTGACATCATCAGTAACTCCTTTGCAATATTTGTGGTGGATGGGCCTATGTGTAGATTGGCTGAATTACTATAGGTATTTTCTCCTGATACTAAAAGCCTATCTCCTGCTGAGGCTGATTTATTACGAAGTGTAATTTAATGCTGATGATGCTTAGTACGACAATTCAATATGAATCAGACATTTTAGTTTCCAAGTAGAGAACAAATAAAACAATACGGATGCAGTATGAGTAGAGCAAGCTATTGACTAGAAGAGAGAGTATGGATTAGCTTGGTTAGCCTTTCTCTTCACTATTTCCCCCTAGTTATGGCTTCTGTATGATTGTCTTGGTTTTGATGTCAATTATGAGCTGATCATCTTGTACTATTGCAGCCTTTTCCTCTTCAAACCAGCTCCCTCTTTGGTGGTTCTGGTCCTCAATCTAATCCCATGCCTTTTGGTCCTGTTGGTATTGGGAGTGCTCCAAGGCACATAAACATTCATATACATGCTGGTAAGAAATTGCTCATGATCTTGATCATTTTTCATTATTTTTCTGCTATATTTTCTTAAAGTAGATTTTTTGTACTAGCCTGAACCATATGGTGATTTAATGCTGTTAATATCAGGTACTTCGCTTGGGCCAATTGTTTCTGGTGCTGGTATGAGGGCAAGTAATGTGGAAGGAATGCAGGGAGAACGTCGTAATGGTGCTGGTTCTGGTGATTCAGGCCCAATAAGGGTGCCAGCCACAAGAAATGTCATTGCGACAGCAGTTCCACCACGTTCTAGTGGGATTGGGAATACTGGTATGGTTCAACCTGTTCCAGGTGGTTCTGTATCAGAGCCACCCTCTGACTCTGTTTCACTATCCTCTGTTATATCTGAAGTCAATTCACGAATTAGAAATTTTGTTGGGAATTTACAAGGAGATAGCATGGCATCATCAGGTAGCTATTTGTGTATTTATTTATTTGTTTGATTTGTAGTGATGCCATTTATTGTTCGTAGCAATGATATAATGCTTCCCAGCTCACCAACCTGTTCTTTGTTACATAGGTGAAACAGATTCATCTGTTCAAAATTCATCTGTTGAATCTGCTGGAGTTCCTGATATGGGAAACGAGCAGCAAAATACCACAACAGTCAACTCGTTCCAAAGAGTTGAGGAGTCATGTCGATCCATATCTAGTGGCAGTACTGAAAGTGAAGGCCACCAGAGGGTATATTTTGTGTTGGATATGGGGAGCCTATCCCTACCTTTAATTAAGTCTGTTATTATTTTCATTTGAATTGTGTGCTGATTTCTTGATTAACCAGCACAATCAATTGAGTAATCATGATTCTTCAACTGGCTTGAAAGATTCTTCCGTCTCCTCTGGAACTTCTCTGAGTTGTTTAAGTGGAGTAACCACCGCAAACTCCGGCGATGTTCAGGAAAATGCTTTGAGATCTGATCAGAAGCATGATACGAGTGAGGGTGCAAAAGCTGTTCCTCTTGGGTTAGGACTGGGAGGTTTGGAACTTAAGGTAAGCCAATAAGTATTTATATTTGTACTCTTTAGAAATGTATTGAGGGTTACATTATATTGTAAGTCTGTAAGTATTGCTATTGATTCAACGTTGGACACGTGGTGTACTTGGCGTAATGTTTTATCATCTAACCAAAGGGTAAAAAATTCTCAGTAATCTGAAAGGGAGCCTCACATGTAAGATTTACCATGTATGGAATCTTAAAAGTCTTCTCGCTTTTATTGTTCATCAGTTGTTATTTATACAAGTCAGTTTGTGCTCCTCCTTTATTTGTGCCCTTATAAATGTTTCTTTCTTGCTCTGGTTTTACTTGTTATGCCTTTATTAGTATAATGTATACAAAATACTTTCTAGAATTGTATTAGTTGCAAGGGCTCTAGCAATACAAGTTTATAAAGCTGTGGCCCTAGAGTCTTAGGCTGATGATTTTATTTTTAATGGAAAATTTATAAACTGTGATCTATCAATATTCCCAAAATATTTTTGATAATTTCATCGACCTGTTGGTGGTATTTTTTCATTGATTTTATATTTCCCAGGCTTAGGTTTTGGGTTCATGACTTGTGAATCTGATATATTTTCTTTTCATTCATATGACTCTGTTTGTTTTGTTTCATCATGCGAACTGAATATATGACCTGCTTTGTATCGTTTCTCTTCCTTAATAATTTGCATTCACTAAATTGAATGGGAGGCGTTTTGTCTTTATTAACTTGCTTTTATATGTAAAGAGAAGCCATCAGCTTACTGGCTGCCTTTTTTATGTTGATTCTAGGTTCTGTAGTCAAATATTGACCTGTTGGCTTGAGTTTGTACTCCGATTTGTACTTGGGGTTCTCTGTTTTGAGTGACTTTGTATTCCCTTTGCGTACTAGTTTCTAGTCATTTTGTTTTCTGTTTCAGATGAAGTAGTGGGTTATTGGTACATTACTTTGTTTTTGGATGCTTTAGTGGTTATGACTGAGCATCATACTTACTGAATCTGTATATTAATAATGGATCAGAGACGACGCATGCAGCAAAAGTCAACGGTGATTGGTAGTGATGGTGGCACAACCAGTGCTTCACTGGATCAAAATCAGCAGACAAGAACAAGCGGCCAACAGATTTTGCAATCCCTAGCATCTCATAGCTCTTCTCTAAATAGTACAAATGCAAATGAGCGGTCCCAAAGGCAGCTACCCTCACCAGCTGATATGGCGGGTCTTATGTCTCAGGTCCTGCAAACTCCTGCTTTGAATGGTTTGTTGGCTGGTGTTTCAGAGCAGACTGGGGTAGGCTCTCCTGATGTCTTGAGGAATATGTTGCAACAGCTCTCTGTGAGTCCACAGATGAGGAATGCAGTCAATCAAATTGTTCAACAGGTTGACAGCCAAGATATTGAAAGCATGTTTTCAGGGCTCGGAAGAGGAGGCCAAGGTGGTGGCCTCGATTTGCCTAGGATCTTCCAACAGATGATGCCTATGGTATCCCAAGCCCTTGGCGGTGGGTCAACCCCGTCTCAGCTTTTTCCTGCACTAGAAGCTGAATCCCAGTCGCAGTACAATGACAGGTTGAGCAGAGACAACAAACAAGATGAAGAAACCTTCCAGGTTTATATGGGCACAGTTTCACAAAGGAATTGTATTTGTTTTCTTTTGCTCTTTAACATTTTTTAGTGCGTGTGGCTGTCAATCAAATCTATTGAGAGGTTCTTTTGCTTGAGACTGATGTTATTGTTATGCCTGTGTCAGAGACTTTGATGCTACTACCTCATTGAACTACTTCAGGTTGTGGATGGACTTGTTCTAACTTTGTATCAGTTTTGTTGAATTCGAGAGTTTTGGAACTAAATCTGTAGCAGAGAAGTTCAGGACTGCTTAGATTGTAGTATAAGAAGCTTGCCTTCCCCCCCCCCCCCCCCCCCCCTAAGCATAAGAAGTTTGCTTTTGATTGTTTACGTACACTGTGGATCTGGATTATTGTTGTCATGATTGTCTGTTTTTGTGATGCTTAATGCTAAGATTTTGTACTTTCCTTTTTGCAAAATGACGTGCATAATTTCAATTCCAGCCCAATTTCTGCTGTACTGTTATAATAAGTGCTAGTGCTTCTGTCTTAATTACATCCTTCCGGTCTATTCTCATATGTCTTTTGTTTGTCAGATCGACCTACAGCAAGTGGCTCAGGGCATTGAGCAACTGAATCCACCGGGAGATGTTTTCCGTTCTGTAGCTGAAAATGCTGTTCACTTATCTGGTAGCAGAAGTGGTTTTGAAGATCTTGTTAATGAGTTGTGCAGCGATGAAGGTCTTGCCGATGTAAGTGTCCAAATGTTAAAATTTGTTGAATTGTCAGCATTTTGGAGCTTAATTAGTTTCCCGTGGAAAGGAAAGGTGGAGGGGCCATGACTGAGAACAATACAAGATGCACTTTGCATTGCTATGCAGTTCTAACCCACTTAATAACAGTTGCATTCAAGGCATTTTCTTTGACTGCTCTAGAAGCTATGAATTCCTGTTCTCTATAATGATGAGTGTGTGGTTTTCTGTTGTTCATGAGCTCATGAGGTATCTTTTTTGAGCTTCTGTAGGAATATATGGCAATATTACGACGTGACATTAATCGACGACTTCAGGGTGAGTCTGGGCAGGACAATTGCTAACCACAGTCCCCAACCCCAAGTGGGCGTGTCTGTGATTTATGCGAAACTGTTGTGAGCTTGATAGAAGGTGCATGACTTGATGGCAATTTTGCCAGGGGCTTTCAGTTTGTTTTACAGTTACACAGTGTATTTGTACAATGTAGGTTTTATGGCATATTTTGCTTTTAAATAGTAGTTGATTTTCTCGTCCCAGAATCACTTCTCTGGTTCATTGGGTTTCAAACTTGTGTATTGTTATTATTATGTTATAGATTTATTACATTTTTTATTTCTGGGTACCAAAGGGACAATATGCGTCACTTTAATCGTGTCCGTAATGCTCAAATGCAGCGTGGCAGTTGTGATATGGAACAATTATACTCTTAACCTGTGTAGGCAAATCCTGGTTGTAACGACTCTCAGAAGCATCATTTCCTATGGTTTTGGCTGTCAGGAATCATCTTTCGCTGTTTTTCAATATATTCTGTAAATATCAATCGGGATTTATGGCAGCACTTCTAATGCATGATTTTGTCTTGGGTAGGGGCTTCATGTTACACAGATAAAGCACAAGTGTGCGTTAACTTTTGCATGGACTTGTTATTGATTGAGCTGTCGTCTGCCATTAGCAGGCTAGTGGGTCACAGCAGCTCTGGTTTTTAGTCCAATGGGAGATGTACTGTTTGTCAAAACTAAAATAAGACGGGTTCTATGTTGCATCTTCAGGGAATATATTTCTGATACGACGCTAAGCTTCGATATGGACCTAAATATTAAGATGGTGAAAAATGAACGAAAGTCTCGAGTTTAGTGGAATTTTGTATTGAATTGTGCTTAGGTTGGGTTCCTATTTCTGGAATCGAAACCAAATCATATGCTCCTAGTTGATGCCGGCTCTGGTGTTGTGGTAACATAAGGATGTAGCATTTTATCTCGTAATAGTGTTTTTAACTAGTTCATATATTCTTTGTGTATATGACATATTCCAATAGGATTTAATGCCACATCAAATTTTGGACATATAGTATTTTTTACCACGCGCAAGTTTTATTGCGGTGAAAAATATAAATTAGAGGTACCGTCCTCTTTCCTTAAAAAAAAAATATCCCTGACCAAACATTACCATGTATTGCAATCATTGATATCACATTTTGTTGGATATCCTCAACCTAGTCTTGAGCAAATCGTCTTTCTCTTTCTCTCTCTCTGTTTTTCCTCTCGGTCCTTCCTCTTGGGCGAGCAATATTTTTCTTTTGCATGTTAGTTTTTGATGCTCTTGACGAGATAAATATAGACATGCACATAGACGTCCCTGACAGGAAAATGTGAACTTTCGAAGTCAAGATGCGCGCTTTTAAGCACAAACGCACTTTTCTTTCTTTCGTGTCAGACAAGTTGCAAATAGAGTGGTTCTGCTTTGCAGCACGAACTTGGTAATTTTCTCTGTTTGTTACCCTCCGGGCCCTTTCAGAAAAGACGAACAACGTTGAAATGGAGGGAGCCGACTCGAAGCCCGTGAAGGTCAGGGGTCGGCAGTGCTGCATCTGTGACAAGAGAAGGGCCGCCCTCAAAAGACCCAAAACCCTCGAGCAGGTGACTTTGCCTTCACTCCCTTCAAATTCTGTGTCTTAACCTAACTTCTGGTTCTTATAGAAAAAGAAAACGTTTGGAATGAATAGGATAAACCCATGTGCGCCCGTCGAATTGCTGCTTATGGGAACGCCTTTGAATTGTTTGATGAAGCTGATACAAAGGCTGAGCAGATTGCACGATTATTTTAGTTTTTGTTTGATTGGATGTCTTCGATTAAGCCGATTGCAAATTACCACGAAAGTCAATTTGACATTTCGAGTGCTTATCGAGCTCAAAAAACAGAAGCATTTTGTAGCTTTGGAGCAGCTTTATTCGAGCTGCAGTAATCTCTCTCCACTTTTTCAGTGTAGTTAGGGTTTAGCATACGTCTATATTATCACATTAAGCTCAAAATAGGGGTGCTCTTATGGAATTGAAAAAGAAAGATGATGTTGGGGCTGAAAAGTTTTATTCTCTGTGAAGATTTGCAGAGAGTGTTTCTATGAAGTCTTTGAGGAGGAGATTCATCAGGTAATTGTGCAGAACCAGTTATTCAAGCCTGGAGAACGCATTGCTATTGGTGCCTCCGGTGGAAAAGGTGAATGCTTTCTTTCTTATTGTATTCTATCAACCTCTAGTGAGACTCTGCTGGTTTTCTTACTGGACGTGCCGAGTGTCAGATCCCAGGAGAAACACTAGGTTTACTTTGTATCAAAAGAAGCAAATGTCTTGGTATTATTTTGGTTGCTATAAGGATTGACTGAATTGGTTTCATAGGATTGGCGGAATTGGTCATGTAATGATTCAGATCACCTTAATAGATACTCTCCTCACCAGATTATGACACAGGAATTGACCTGATTGGGTTTGTGTGAACATATTGTTTGCTGTTTGTACACCATTCATTTCTATAACTGCTTTTTTTCTGTGTGCAAAGTTCCCTTGTAAAAGAAAGAGTTACAGTGCAACTATGCAGTCCCCAAAATTTAGGGGCCCAAGTTGCCTATGGCATAAGTAGAATGTATCCATAGCACATGTTTCAGTTTTGGTTCTAAGAGCCAAAATGCAATGATGGAAGTTATTTCCGTTCTTTGTTTCAGTTTTTAGCAAGCTGTTGCGTGTTCTGCCGCCTTGATTTGAAAAGCTACATGTCAAGTTCATCTCGGTTCATTTTTGGTTTATTCTTATTGCCTCTTCCCGTGTTTCAGATTCCACAGTCCTTGCTTATGTATTGTCAGAGTTGAATCGGCGGCACAATTATGGTTTGGATCTCTTCCTATTGTCAGTTGATGAGGGGATTACAGGGTATAGGGATGACTCTCTTGAAACTGTCAAACGAAATGAAATTCAGGTGAGTAGATCTCTTTTTTGAGTGAACTCCTCTCTCTCTCTCTCTCTCAAAAGCGATATTGTGTTTGCAGTAAGCTTTGAGTCTAGTTTTCAGTCATATGGTTTTTCTTCCCCCTCATTAAAATCTGGTTCTACTTCAATTCATTAAAATTTTTGAATAAGGTATCTGCTAAAGCTGTAATTCTCTTAAAATAATGATATTCTTCTTGAATTTGAGACAAACTTTTTTTTGGTGGATGAATTAGAGAAAAACTTGGTGACCAGCTTCTATTGCTCCAAGTGTGCATCCTTTTGTGTCCTCATTATATTATTATTCAACTTAAGGTTTATTTTGTGGGCATCTGGAGTTGGAGGGAATGCATACCACCATTTACTTTATGTTTGTTTCAGTGTTTGAACGCTGTTGTAGTGCCAACTTGTTTATTTGTTGGCACTACAAATAAACAAGTTGTTTATTTGTAGTTAGTGCCAAATTGGATTATTTCTGATACTTGAAGTTGTTAATTTCCTTTCTCAGCATTTTATTTAGTCTTTTCTGGTTGTATTTGCTTTGGGTTGTTCCATCATTCTGATGACTGGCCCTTATCCTAATTTCATTTACAGTATCGACTACCACTAAAAATTGTATCATACAAGGATTTGTATGGATGGACAATGGATGAAATTGTGAAGATGATTGGTTTGAAGAATAATTGCACATTTTGTGGCGTTTTCCGTCGTCAGGTGCTGCACATGACCTCCTTCAAAACTACAAGCACATAGATATTCAGTAACATGAAAGGATTGGATTGAACTAACTGGTTTTATCTCTAAGGCTCTTGATCGAGGTGCTGCTTTGCTGAAAGTAGACAAACTTGCTACCGGGCATAATGCAGATGATATAGCTGAAACAGTTCTTTTGAACATATTACGAGGTGATATTGCTAGGTGAATGCATTTTTCAACTCTTCCATCTGTTGTTTCTTCTAGAGGTTTGTCGAGTAAACTTGTTAATGCATTTTTTTTTTGTAGATTGAGTAGATGCACTTCAATAGTCACCGGTGAAGATGGACCAATTCCAAGATGCAAACCTTTTAAGTATACTTATGAGAAGGAGATCGTTATATATCCTTGTGATTGGAGTTATCTATGGTAGGGAAAGTCTTGCTATATGTTGCTATTTAAGTCGGTACTCTGTGAAACCTTAACCAGATGTTCACGTATGCATATTTCAAGAGGCTGGACTACTTCTCCACCGAATGTATGTTTATTATACCCTTTTTGTCATTAATGCTTTATTTAGTGACTTGTGGCAACTTTCTCTCTTAGTTTCATTCAGTAGATCGGAGGGCCTTGTCAAGATAATGTAAACTTGTTTATGTAACTCAACAAAAATTTCGTCTTTTTTGTGCTAGTTTGCAACTGGTCTTCCCACTATAAAATGGCCTGGGTCAATCAAGCATGAACTGTTCCTTTTCTGTCCTACTTCTGTGATTGAATCCTTAGCTTGTACTTGTTAAATATTCTTTTTTTTCAAATTGCAGGCATTTACTCTCCAAATGCATATCGCGGTTTCGCTCGTGAGTTCATAAAGGATTTGGAAAGGATGAGGTTGTTGTCTAGTTGGGACTGTTACATGTGTGGTTGACATTCTAGGTTTGTGTTAATTAGCACAATTATCACTATGAGCCTGACATATTATCTGTCATTTTACGGTGGCAGACCTAGGGCCATACTTGACATCATCCAATCAGGGGAGGATTTCAGGATTTCCACCTCTACGAAAATGCCAGAGCAAGGGACTTGTGAACGTTGTGGCTACATTTCGAGCCAGGTAAGCTTTGTTCTACTTGCATTTGTGATAAACCTAAATAGTTTCAGAGATGTAATATCTGGTTGAAATCAATATCGTGCTAATGACTGGTCTAGGTTTTGTGAGATCAAGTCTTAAACATCCTTGTAATTCCCTTCTTTGAACCAGCGCTCCTTTTGGAGTTTCATGGTTATCATATTTTTTTAGGGAGTTAATTCTGAGATTAGACTCATGGCTAAATCAAATTGTTCTGGTCACCACCATGATATTGATGTTGCTATTGCCATCAATCCCCACTTCCTTTTATCTTAAGTGCATGCCTCTTTGTCTTTTTTGTGCACGTACTTGTGGGTACGGCTGTGCATGTGCACTTTGTTGTGCTACTCCATTTAGAGCATCTGAGTACTCATCATCCTTGTTTTGTTGTGCAGAAATGGTGCAAAGCTTGTGTTCTGCTCGAGGGACTGAATAGGGGTTTGCCCAAGCTGGGCATTGGGCGGAGTCGAGGGCTCAATAATGATCATACAAAGGGAGCAAAAGAAAGCAATGGAACAAAGAGTTTTGAGAGCAAGCAATGTGGAACTTTGGATTTTTGATGTAGCAGGCATGCAATCACTTGAGCTTTTGTGAACTCCAGGTGGAAGTCTCACTTGATGCACCAAACATGCCGACGAAGTTGAATCAATGCTCTTGGCTGTCATCATGGCTATGGATTGAATATTGAATGAGGCTTTAGTGGTCTCACAGAATTAAAAGCATCAGCAAAGAGAAAGGAAAAGAAAACTGTAAAACTTGTTTGGGTATCGTGGAGGACGTGGGAAGTGTCCCTTTTCATGGTCTTGTATTTGGTTGTTTTGGTTCCGGGATGACTTTCATATAACATATTCATTTGCTGGACAAGAGTTTTCCGTAAGTTTAAGTTTTCGGGTCATTGGGTGAAACTTTCATATTGGATCTCGGCAGCAGCCGTTTTAGTGGGTTTGAGTTAACGAAGCTTTCCTTTTTAAGGTAAATCCACTTTGCACCCTAATTTTGAGAGTCTTGATACTTTACATTCTAATTTATTATTTTTATTATATTATACTCACTAAATATTAAATTCAGATATTTTGTATCATCTATTAAAATTTTTCGTTAATTTAAATAGAAATTTATTTTTTAATCTTAAAAATTATAATTTTATTCTGATAAAATGGCCACTGTAAAAAAAAATAAGGTCAAAATTATCATTTCGTAAGTTAAAAAATTATTTTTTATCTAAATTAATCAAAAATTTTAAGAAAGAAAGTAAAATACTTAGAATCAATGGTTAGTGGGTATAATATAATAAAAATAATAAATTAAGGTGTAAAGCGTCGACAGCTTCGTAGTTAGAGATTAAAGTTGTATTTGACCCTTCCTTGAAGGATCTAATGGAGATTATTTCCATAGAAATGCGGCCAACGGCTCTGATTGCATTTGGAGGCGATCGGTTCCCATCAGTACCATCGTTGCATGGTCTTTTCTTTTTCTCTAGTGCCGGACTCTCTGGAGCCCAAGTTCACGAGTTGGACTCTCAAATTTATGACGTGGCAGAAAACAAAATCCTCCCTCCTCTTCTCAGTCCAGCAGAAGCGCCCGCTAAATACGCAGACCATTGCTCGAACTTGTTTCAGCTGGGGTCTATCTGCCTCATCCATGGCTTCCTCAGCTCCGCCAAGCTCAGCCCCTGGGGTCCCGAACCCGAAAAGATCTCTAGGCTTTTTGAGAAACGCTATAAAGCACAAAGACAGCTTCATCCAGTTCTTTGCCATGACCGGAATTTTGCTATTGAGCGTCAGATCGCTGGGCCAGAAGTACCGGATCGGCGACCTCCAAGAGGACGCGTCAGCTCTCAAAGAGGAGAAGGAAAAGCTCACCGAGCGCATGAAGAACATCAAGCGCGACCTCCTCCAAGAGGCCTCTCTCGAGCCCACTGGTCTCTTCGCTTCCAGGCTTCGCCTTCTATTCGGCGAGGAAAATTGATGGCACCGAGGTGACTTCCTGCGGGTTCCTTATTTTTCGATTTTTCGAATTCCATTGGTGCTGAATATGGGGTTTCTGTTTTGCGATTTCCATGAAATGTCTAACGCATGGCTGTGAAAAAAAAAATACTCGAATTGAAAGGTTTCGGTGAAGTTCTTTAGTTTTTATTTTCTCGCTCTTTTCAAATTCGGTTTATTTGGCATGTGCGAGAGGAAATTTAATCAATTTAGGGTTTTAAAACTTGTTTCGTTCTTCTTTGATCAAATGTATCTGTGTTTGTAACTTCATTTTGTGTTTAGGGTTTTGTGGACTCTCTGATTGGGCTGAAAACGACGACGGATCGGTCAGTTGAGTGAGCTACCCCGTCCCCGTCCTCTGGTTGACTTAGGGGTTTAGGCTTTTCTTCTATTATTACTAGTAGTTTGGGTAAATGTTTGGCGAGGATGAATATTGGGCGTTTGCTTTCTTTCCTTTTTTTTTAGGTAACTGGTAATTAGTCTTTAAGAGAAATAAAAAATGTACGACATGACACGACAAAACTAGTCCCTGCTTACAGGTACTTTGCTACCACCCCCATAACAAAACAACCTGAGATAAAGACAAGCTCAATGTGCCCACCCCATTACAAAACAACCAGAGTCAAAAACACAAGCTCTTAATCACAGAAAGAGACAGATCCAAATCGCAGAGCAATTGCATGTTTTCTTCAGTTCTCTGAGAACCCTGCAGTAAGTTGAGTTTAGATCTCACAAAGGTAAAAACTTCAAGCAACACCAAAATTTGGCATGTAGCCTTGAGTTTCTCTCCTTCAAAATGATGTACACTATAGCTGCGAGCAAGACTTTCTTAGAGATGTTGAGGGAGTCAGTCCTTGCAAGGTTCTCTTGCTGCCCACTGCCCAGTTGATGGTTTAATCCCAGCTCAAAGAGGCACAGGGAATCCAGCTCTTGTCACATAAAAGAGTCCAAATCCTCCGAGAGAAATGACAGTCAAATAAAAGGTGATCAATGATTTCCTCCTTGTTACAGCATAACATACACCTATTAGCCATGTTGTCTGTTCCAAGTTTGGCAGTAATTCCCTAAGATGCTTGGCATATGATTTTATCAAGATGATTCACTCTTTTGGAAAAAGTTAAGGAGGCATAAATCCAATTTGTAGTGTTACTTTTGTTAATTAAAAAGCAAGGGATAAGCTTAGAAAGAAAGGGAAAAAAAGAAGAAGCTGGGGATATAAACAGACCTTGGATGGTCATGGTCCAACCGAGGTTCACAAGGTCAGGCTCTTCAACTGTTTGGACAAGGTTCTCATCGGGCCTACTGGTATTCTACGAATCCACCAGGTAGTTTTCTCTGTCTTGGGTGCATCTTACTATTTGTTGTCCGATCTGATTGTAAAGATATTGACACATCATTGCGTAACACCTTCTAATGCAAATTTCAACGGTCCAAACATTGTAAATACTAAGATGATAAATAGGAAATAATGTTTGGGGATTTTAAATAAATTCACACAATAAAATAGCTTAAGAATTGTCGTTGATCTTTATCTGATGGCATTGAGATATTGGCATAAGAGACAGGTGAAATTATAAATTCCAAGAGAAAAAAAGGACTGATTTCTTTAGAGATGGTAAGCATTTATGAAAATATTAATTACAAACAGATATCATACATTATGTTAATCTGAATGATCGGTATTAACATGATTCCTTCACTGCCATATAATCCACTTTATAATAACAGCAGCACAACATCTGCAATGAGTATAAAAGAAAAAAAGAAAATGTCGCCATAACAGAAGAGAAAGGCGGGGGGACCTCAATAGATAGGGACCTCATTGAGAGGCAATTTTAGCATGCTTATCTCTAAACAGGAGTGTAAAAGGATATGTGCGTATACGGTACGAGCGTAACATGCGCACTGAGTGCGGTGGTTGGTGCCTGCAGACCACCAAGCACCACCTAATCAAACCAGATAGATGAGTCATTTAATTAAGATGTATGCCTTATTCTGTTTTGAACCGCGGAGAAATGCCTTGTAATATATGTTGTATTTTTTTGACCTAACGTGACGGGTCAAAGGTCAATATATATTCTCCTAAATTTTGTGATTTAAAATTAGATCCGAAATCACTCACTAATCACAACTGACAAAGCTCTCCAACGCTGGCATGTGATAAAGTTGTGCATTATTCAACGTGGGGACGTCTAGATGCATGTGTATGTTAGGAAAATATGCCATTTAGAAATCGCTAATTGTTTGAAACTTTTAGGTGTGTTCAAATTTAGGTCGAGTCGGGCGGCTTTCCTTCGCCTTTAGCTGAACTTTTTGATTTATTTGTAGTATGGCTGAATAGATTTGTTCCTATTCGTCCAAATATATTTTGGGGTACAATTGTTTTTTTATTTAATATTTTCATTCTCTAATATGCAAAAGATGGATATCAAATATGTAAGGAATACAGTATGCAATAAAAATGCGAATGACTCCACTATAAAATATATTTAAGCCAAAAAAAAAATTACTGCGAACAGCTCATAGTTGACATTCGATATGGCCCCTGTACATATAGAGTTATGTAATATAGGAGGTGCTGCCTAAGTGGGGCATTTAGGATATGTAGCCAAGCAAATGGTTGGATCATTTTAGCCATCCAAGATTGTCAGTTTCGAGGCCTTTAATGATATTCACATGCAATTACGATCTCTCTATTCTCACGAAAGCAAGAATGATATTCAGAGTTTTTCTTCACAACCCGACTCCCAATGAGACGCAATGCTTTATTTGTTGTGGACCAATGCGTTTAACTTGGTATCCTTTCCAATTTTCACATGCCTTTCGGCTTCTTAGTTCATGTATTTCAGCACAAAAAACAAAGATTATGCATATGCATATCAAGACACGAGAAGATGTCAAACCTTGAAACTTAAAAAAAAAATCGTGACCGCTCTTTTCTCCCTCTAAAAAATTCTCCTGTCCCGTACACGTAAACATCTTTGATAAAATTGACAACAAACCTTCATTTGTCATCAGCCCCGATCGCATACTTCATACGGAATGGGAAAGTGGACAATTGTCTTAACTCCAAAAGTTTGCGTTGGAGTTTGCTCTAAGAAGGAGATTCTTACCCTTCTTTTGGTTTTGGAGAGAATCAAATAAATAAATAAAAGTGAAACCTATCAGTATCCTCTGCAATTACTTGCCAATTGCACCGGAGAAAATTACAGAAAATCTCATCCACGTAAAATATCTCGTATTCCCAAGAAAGCGTTGAGTGCGTAATTGTCATCTTCTTGTTTGCTCAATGCCCCAACGGCGTAGCATCGATCCGTAGTACCGGAAACAACATATCTCAATTAGGCTGAGCAACTTCAACTACTGGCCGTATCCTGACCCAGCCCCCCCCCCAGTTAAAACAAGTTACACGGCCCCAAAGTGCTTTGCAAGCAGACGGATTTGACAGACACAAGTGGATACGGTTAAAAATGGCGAGGGCCCTGCGCGTTATAACTCATCACATGCACTCTCTTTCTTTCGTGTCCAAACAAAACCATTAAACCACTCACTTGCAATACCAGAAAGAAAACCATGTGGGGGACATTCACACAGACACGGTTCAAATGTGAGACCAAGCTAATGTCTTCGGACCCCACCACCGACACCCCAATTTTCCTATGCTTTTAATTTTCCCTCTCTTTTTTTTTTACGCCTACACACATCACCACTTCTGTACCGCACCTCGACTCTTCTTTAAAGGACAGACACTCCCTCTCTCTTTCCGTCTCTTCCAGCCTTTCCCCCAACTAATACACAAAACAAGAGGGTGCTACGCAGAAGTGTCTGCGACTCTCTCGCTTGAGGAAATGCCGCTAAACTTGGCGGGAGGAGGTGCACTTGGTGCCCTGCTATGTGTCGCGGTTTCTCTGTTACTTGCCATTGTTGGGGCTGATGATCCCTACAGGTTCTTTAACTGGAATGTCACCTACGGAGACATATACCCACTTGGCGTTCGCCAACAGGTAAGTGATTCAGATCTGACTGGTTTCGGTGGAATTTTGAGATCTGTGTTGGGCTCGATCATGTCTAATCTAATCAAAACGATCCAAATTTCCTTGTAGGGAATACTCATCAATGGACAATTCCCAGGCCCGGACATTCACTCCGTTACCAATGACAATCTCATTATCAACGTGTTTAACAGCTTGGATGAGCCCTTCCTCCTCTCCTGGTACTCTCTCTCTCTCTCTCGTGAACTTTCCCTCCCTACTAAGATCATGTGCAGCTACTTGTGCTGGTCCCGTAAAAGACAAAACGTCCTACGTAGGCGGTTTCCTTTTGTTCTTGTACTATTCTAGAGTGTAGCTCGGGCATGTTTGTATTCACATGGGTTTGTGTGGACGCGTTTAATTCTGCACGCACAATTTTTTAAGTCCATCGTAATTAGTAGGGGTTGTTATTAAGATATTGTCCAATGCCTTTTGGTTGTTTTCACATTACCTTTTTGATTTTATTTCCTTTTCACATTTCTTGCAAATTCTGGACATTGATCTGGTCTAGATCTGCCCAACTTCGCACGTGCTTGGAACGGATTCAGATCTATGTTCTTGTTTATTGTTTTGGCTTAATTAGTCCTCCGCAACTTTAGTTAGTTATTGGAGATCATAAACAGTGTCCCTTTTTTCATACGCAACGAGTCATTCCTTGATAACATTAACATTACAGGAAGCCAAGCTTAGAGCTGATAAGCTTTCTATAAACAGAAAGCGACTCGTCTATATAATATACACGACTCTGGCTGAAATAGAAGAGCGGACGGGTGGGAAGTGGGAAACTTTTAAATGGTTGTTAACTTGCTTCATTTAGCCTATCAACTTTGTGGGGTCCAGTAAAATTTAGCTGTCATCCACCCGAGTCATTTTAGAATTTTTGACCCACTAAACTCAGAGATTCGGGATCGTGACCTTTGCGTACACGTTAAGTGAGATAAACATCCTTTTCTCTGGTAGTGTCGACTACTTTGCTCTTTCTAGGAAACTATCGAACCTCTCAGGCAATCACTCTGCATGATAAGAAACTGCTAGCTGTTAATGAGCCTTAAAAAAAAAGAACAGAGTGCTATTCAGTGCTCTCATTGAACCTGGGGCACGTTCAAAAAGTGGAAATAATATATATATATTTTTTTTGAAGTTAACATAGCTTATTACAATGATTATAATATATTAATATGCGCGGTAATTAATGGTGTTCTAGTGTTTGACTAAATTGCGGTTGATGGGAAGTGTAGGAATGGAATTCAGAACAGGAGGAATTCGTTTGAGGATGGTGTATATGGAACCACGTGCCCAATACCCCCGGGGAAGAACTTCACCTACATTCTCCAAGTGAAGGATCAGATTGGGAGCTTTTACTACTTCCCTTCTCTTGCATTCCACAAGGCTGCTGGTGGGTTTGGTGGGATCAGGATTCTTAGCAGGCCGAGGATCCCCGTGCCCTTCCCCGACCCCGCCGGCGATTACACTGTTCTTATTGGAGATTGGTATAAGGCCAACCACACGGTAATTCACTTTTGCTCGATCAGAATCCTCAAAAATATTTTCTGCTTTGAAAAAATTCGTCTTATTGTTGAGGGCAAAAAGGGAAAAAATTATTTTTTAGAAGGATATAATCTAAATGGTTTTTTCCCTTGGGGAGGGTTTAAGGCTTTAAGCCTTTAAGGCGCTTGGCCAGATGAGCGGGAAGATTCTCTGGAAAGTGACTGTGTTTGCGTCGGTAGCGCATTGGGTTGGTTGCCGTGAATGATAAAATATTTGACTTTTTAACGGCACTATTTTTCTGCAGCCAGCTGTTTCCCTGACCCTTTTTTGGAAAAACAGCTCATTTTAATCAGTCAACTAGAAAGACTAACTGTTGGTTTTAAAAAGACTAAATAGCAAATTATTTACTATAAATATATTTGATCATTACTATTTGTTTGGTGAAATAATCTCTTTCAAAAAAAAAAAATCTTTTTCTTTCATTACCAATTTTTTTAAAAATATGTAAGTATGAAGAAATAAGTTCAAAAAGATTTACAAAAATATAATGGGGGATACTTCATTTTTAAGCTCATGAAATATTAAGTCAATATTATTTTGAAGGTCTGAATTATTAATTTCACTTCAATAAATTTTAGAATTATACAAATTCATTAATATGCACTCTCGAATAAGATACTACTGTCAAACTCAAATAAGATACGACCATTAAAATCATGTTACATGACTTATTTGACAGTTGTATTTTATTCGGTAGTGTAAGTTGATTAATTTCGATAATTCGAGACCTTAATATAATATACTTTGTAGTTTGAAACTTTAAAGTGACAATTACCTTTTAAAGAAAAATTTCAAAATGTGCACGTGAACATACTTAACTTCCTAGTTTTAATGATGTATGGGTTTTCTCCTCCAACTTGAGTAAATGAAACCATCACACCACTTGTTTGTATGATAACCCTTTGATGGCTATTCTCATTTTTGGACCACAAACATACCACTTTCATAAATGTTCGGCACATGGTGACATAGACCATTACTTTAGTGGGGTCACACATGCTGCCTCCGTACTTTGAACCGGGTTAAATCCAATCGGTGGATTCCCAGTACCCAAAATTGTGTAGTCTTTTGGAATACAGAACATGCAGTTCCACGCGTCCAACTTGTTGGCCACATTTCAGGACCAGCAAGTGTTGGTCCAAAACTGCATCGTATTAATGCATATAGTTGAAAAAAGAATTAATATGGGTAGATGACATGTTTAACTCCTGAAGCCCACTCGTGTACGTTTAGTGATGAGTGTGGGCGTGTTTGTCTGCGCAGGACTTGAAGGCCCTTCTGGAACGCGGTAAGAAACTGCATTTCCCCGACGGAGTTCTAATCAACGGTCGCGGGCCCGGAGGTGCTTCTTTTTCCGTCGAACAAGGTACCTAAATTACAGTTCTACACTTGTTCTTTTTTTAGAGGCGCCGAACAGCTCTGCTTGATAGGGTCTTTTGGTAATTTCGTTTTGATGTTTTTCCAGCCGATTAGGGACCACCATTGAATCTTTTGTTTGACTGCTAAGAATCTTACTATAGCTGAAGCAATTGTGGTACTCACGATTTGACCACAAAACTGACCGATGATTGTGTTTTTTCGTGCTATTATTACCTGTTGCAGGAAAAACTTACAGGCTTAGAATATCGAATGTTGGGTTGCAACACTCCCTCAACTTCCGCATTCAAGGCCACAAGATGAAGTTGGTGGAAGTGGAAGGAACTCACACGCTTCAGACCACTTTCTCCTCGCTCGACGTTCACGTTGGCCAATCTTACTCCGTTCTAGTTACTGCAGATCAGCCGTCACAGGACTATTACGTTGTGGTTTCCACTCGTTTCAGCTCTCCCATCCTCACCACCACTGGCACTCTCCGTTACAGCAACTCTGCTGGCCAAGTTTCAGGCCCACCCCCGGGTGGACCTACCATCCAGATTGACTGGTCTCTGAACCAGGCCCGCGCTATCAGGTACGGTCTTGTCCTTCCTTTCTCCCTGTCCCTGTATTTGGGAGAATGCCGAGTCCCATTTGAGTCCAGGCCTGCTCTTCCTTATCCAATAGCACCTGCCCACTTTCTGTCATTGGGCCCTTGCTAAGAAGTTTAGCTTTAAGGGAACAAAACTACTTCAAACCATTTGTGTTTGATGGAGAAGAGCCTAATTATCACATTAATTCCAGGACCAATCTTACTGCAAGCGGGCCAAGGCCGAACCCACAGGGCTCGTATCACTATGGTCTCATCAACACGACCAGAACTATCAGGCTGCAAAATTCCGCTGGTCTCGTCAGTGACAAGCAAAGATACGCAGTTAACAGTGTATCGTTTGTCCCAGCAGACACCCCTTTAAAGCTTGCCGATTACTTCCAAATTGGAGGAGTTTTCCGTGTTGGGAGCATCTCTCCCAACCCTACTGGCGGTGGAATCTACCTCGACACATCGGTAATGAATGCCGACTACAGAGCATTCATTGAGATCGTGTTTGAGAACACTGAGGACATAATTCAGAGCTGGCACCTCGATGGTTACTCCTTTTGGGTGGTTGGGTAAGCTCTCTGTTTACATGTAAAACGAACCAAGCCCATGGTCTGAGTCTGTCTGTCTCTGGTGCATGCTGCATGGGGGGTGGATTTGTGAATAATTTCTTGCTTTGGCTAATATCCAAAACATTGGTAACGCAGTATGGATGGAGGGCAGTGGACTCCAGCAAATAGAAATCAGTACAATCTCCGAGATGCAGTTGCACGCTGCACCACTCAGGTAAGGCTCGACACCATTTTTGCTTAGCCCAACCTAAAGAAAGCTAGAAAGTGTAGGAACATAAAATGTTTCATGCTTGGTGAGCGCAGGTATACCCCAACTCATGGACGGCCATATATTTGGCGCTTGATAACGTGGGAATGTGGAACTTGAGGTCTGAGTTCTGGGCACGACAGTACCTCGGGCAACAGTTCTATTTGCGAGTTTATACTGCATCCACTTCATTGAGGGACGAATACCCCATTCCAAAGAATGCGCTTCTCTGTGGTAAGGCTGCAGGCCGACACACACGACCCCTCTAAGCTCGCAAAGAATAAGATTATCCATTGTTGGACAGGGCAGGCCTAGCCTCTCTAGCTTAGCCGGATGAAGAGTAGAGTGTTGGCTTTTAATATTATTATTGGGTGATTTTAATTTTTATAATGCAAATGTAAAATCATAACTTTAAATGACCTTAGCTCAAGGTCACATTCTTTTTTCTACGAAACGACTGTATTCTACTATTCTCCTTTTGTTTCTCATAATTAAGTTCTATGACCAGCACTGAGAATTATATGAAGCGAGGTGATTCTCTTAATTGCCTATGGAAGTTCTTCATAATTTGTTCGTTCATTTTGGTATATGATGCAAATGATGAAACCAAATCACTCTAGACCTATTACATTCCAATATTTAGTACCGATCACGCCTAGGGTTATATCAACAATTCTAAGTCGACTCGAAATTCATCTACCACTTTCTTTTTGTAGCGGTCGAGGATGTTCTAATTGTCCTCTTTGCTAAATAAAACAAATAGGAGAAACTAGAATCTCACCATTCATTTTATAATTTATATTCTAAATTATTAAACTTAACACATTACACCTCAAATTACTAATAAATTTATACTTTACACCCTATGTTAAGATGATCTTGTTAAAATTTATAAAAAAGTAGAATACGTGGCATAATCTTAGTAGTCAAATTGTACCATTGAGTGCAAAGTATAAAAATATTGATAGTTTATAATACAATACGTCGAGTTTAATAATTTGAGTGTAACTTATAAAATAAATGATAGTTAGAAGATAACAAATATAATTTCCTTGAAACGATATTAAAAAAGAAACATTCATGTTCCTGGAAAAACAGAAGAAGAATCATCTAAATAGGCAGAAAACACTTCGTAAAGAATATTTCAGAAAAACAAACCATAATTGTTTTTCGTTGTGGTGGAAGAGAATCATGAGGAACACGTTTGAAGAATTTTTTTTTTTTGGTTTGCACGTTTGGCAGTCTCAGCTGGAATTGAAGTGTTGACTTCTGGCGTTATCTTCCTGAATATATATATATATAATTATATATATATATATACATATATATTGATATAATATATATATATATTAATATAGGTTTCTCCCCCACTCAGGTAGTGTCAATCATTAATCCTCTATCCTTCTACAAATGTGTTCAATTCAACGCTCCTCGTCCAAGCTCCAATAAATTTGCACTGATCTAAAGTGTAGTGGCTTCAAAAATAAGTTGTCATGTGGTTGTCTTACTTTAACCCCGTTTTCAGGGAGTGCCATCACGTGGAGCCAGATTGGATACCTTAAACCTGGTAGGGACGCTGGATACCCCTTGATAGGTAGTACCCGGATGCGATAGCAAGCCTAATCGAGTAACTAGTAAACTTGACTATGGACGTGGGTCGAGTCTCAAGGAATCGTAAAATCATCTGTGAGTCCTTCGTCCATTCATTAAGCTTAAAATCAAACTTTATTTTTCCAAACGAAATTTAACTTACACCCACGTGAACTCTTGACTTTGGAGCCAATAAATTTGGATGGCACTGACTGGGCTAAAGCCCTCCTGGTAGCTTCAAAAATAAGTTGTGCGGATGTGGTTGTTTTTTAACCCCGTTTTAAAACGGGAGTGAACGGGAGGTGAGCCGCTCCCTATTAGATACCTTAAACCTTGAAAATCAAGTGGAGGTCCGTCGATTCCATAAGAGGGTGCTTGTAGGTTCAACTAGAAGAACAACATTGTGCGACGCCGTAACTAGTTTTCAGCGGGATCCTGTCTCTCAAAATCTCCGTCGACCTTGTCTCTCTTCGCTAGACTTCAACATCAGGTAATGCCCTAATGGCATAACTCATGTTTGCGTTTTCTGAAAGTTAAGGTTTTAGTTTGCTTTTCTTTTTCTGTTGAGCAGTCTCGGACACGAGTTACAACCTTTCTCTTCTTATCTCACTCGTTGAGATCTTTAACAATCGTTCGTTGTGGGTAGCATTTTCTTGTTTTCTCTTTTAGTTCATCGTCTGGTGTGAAAATGGAAGAAAGGATACGAAAATGCCGAAGATATCGCATATAATTATAGTGAAAAGTATATTGGGGTTTGCAAAGGGTTTAATATTGCTTGTTTCAATCTTATTTCAGATAAATTTTCTGAGCTTCTTGGTTCCAGTAAGCGTCACTTACTTTCATTTTCATGGCGGTATGTGAGAGTCTGCCGACTCGTTCGGTTTATAATCCTTTTCTCCAGATTATTTTATTATTAGCGTTGTTTTTCCTTTTTTGGACTTCTTCAGAATATTTCGTTTGCCTGGAAATGTTTGTAGGTCGAGAGAATCTTTAAAGATGAAGCTAGTGAAGAAAAGGGAGATCGTGCCAGAATGGTGCGTCTTATGTGAAAGAGAGAGAGATAAACATTTTCTTGTGCTATAATAACGATGTCTATGTTTCCGAAATCCAATGCTGAACATTCAAAAAGTTACTTGCTTAAATTCGAAGATAGTTACTGCTGATTTGCTTCATGGTTGTGAAGTTATAGTACTCTGCACCTGCTGTATGTCTTTTATTTGATGCTCATATGAACAACATATCTAAATTGATTTCTCTCTGTTTAGTCATCGTTTGTTGGTGCAATGGCAATTGCTGACTTGGTCAAGACAACCTTGGGGCCTAAAGGAATGGTACATTCTCCAAACTTGATGGTCTCTTCAAATTAGATGATGCTGTTCTTTTAGGCTATTAGCCTCGGATTTTAACTTAATTTACAGCCTGACTATTGATTCTTTTTTGTCAGGATAAAATTTTGCAATCAACAGGTAGGGGACATGTAGTCACGGTTACAAATGATGGTGCAACCATTTTGAAGTCCCTTCATATTGACAACCCAGCTGCTAAAGTTCTTGTTGGTATCCTTGCAACTGTTCTTTTGTTTGATGATATATCAGTGTCATGGTTTGAGTATTATCTTACTATGGAAGATCATTGTTTAAGCAAATGGTGTGGTTTGCATAAGTATCTGTCATTTGAACTTAAACTAGTTAATTTACCTAGTGGACTTTGAATATGCTAATGTGATAATTAGGAACTTAATGAATAAATATCATTCCTCTGTCATCCTTGATACAAGCATCAGACATCTCAAAAGTCCAAGATGATGAAGTTGGTGATGGGACAACTTCTGTTGTTGTCTTGGCTGGGGAGCTTCTGAGGGAGGCAGAAAAGCTTGTTGCAGCAAAAATACACCCAATGACAATAATATCAGGCGTGTCTGCTTATGAATTACATAAATACTTTCCATTATTTTGCTTGCATAGTGGAGCATTATTTGTATGTTGGTGCCTTAGATTTTAAAGTAATACTCAATTTCGTGATTCCTTAGGGAGAAACTGAATATTGTGGTTTTCCTTTTATTCACATCATGGGTATAATGTCCTTAAAGGAGCAGTATATATTTGATCTCCTCCTTGTTTCTTTAAATCTTTAATGGGGTGCTTATTGAAAATCTAATGCAATTTCCTTGAAATTTGAGTTCATAAGTGACACGGGCAATGAAGACTAAACTTTTCCCGACAAAAGAATGACGGGTTTCCATGATTTGGCGGTGTCTTTTCTTTTTATGTATTCCATTTGTTTGTCATGTTTGAGGACATTAGACTTGAGAGGTCATTTTTCATGATATTGCGCTTGCCTCCTTGCCTCTTGGTTGGAACCATGACAATAAGGTGGTGAAAAAGATAGCTTCTGTTTTGAAATTGTGGGGATTCCAGGAATTTTCAGGAGGAAAAGTGGATTAAAAAATAATGGGCATGTTGGCAGAGGTATCACCCAATTCGCATGAAACTGCAAATTTTGCCTTTTCAACCATGTTGTTAACCTATGGTTTTGAGTTGGTGACTATGCCTTTGGAGATAATTCTGGAAGTGCATCTATTTCATATCTATGCTTCTACATGTATTCTCCTTTCATAGGTTTTTTCAACTGAGGCATGGTTTCCTTAGGCAGTCAGACATGCTTTCCAGATGTTTATGATCGGAAAATATTTTGGTTATTATTTCTGCCTGCTGCTAGCTGTAAAAGAAATGTTGCCAAGCTGATCGTTTGGTTTCTCTCTCTTTCTCTAAATTAGAATTGTTCTAGGTGCTCAACTCCTCTGTCAACCCAGTTTGTATTTTTTGACCTGAAAGTCTTGTAAAGATGTTTCCACCTGGTTGCAGTAATTATAAAAGTCAAAAGTATTTTTCCAACTGTGGATAGCGTTTATATATGTGCAATACCAGATTTTTTAATGAAGTATTTGTTGATCAGGTTATCGCATGGCAGCTGAATGTGCACGCAATGCTTTGTTGCAGAAAGTCGTGGATAATAAAGAGGATGCTGGTACTGTCTCTTCATATATATTCACTCTTCATATCATCTATCTTTCTCTGCAATGGTTTCTTTATTATGGGAACTGCTGTATTATTTCCCCCTCTTCCTTGAATCAGCAACTTTTTTTTTCCATTGAGAATTTTTTTTGGGATAAGCAGTTCTGGAAATTGTGGTAACTTATACACTAAACTATATGTGTAAATGTGGAGCTTTAAACAGGGATCAGAACCACTAGTTTGTGCCACCCAGGCCTTTAGTTTCTGCTGTTTTCTTTCCATAAATGTATGCTTAATGCATGTCGTTACTTGATTAAGCAGAGAAATTCAAGTCAGATTTGATGAAGATTGCAATGACTACTTTGAGTTCGAAGATACTCTCACAGGATAAGGAACACTTTGCAAAACTGGCTGTGGATGCTGTTTTGAGGCTAAAGGTAGTTTTGGGCCTTTTTTATTAGGGGAAAGCTCTTGTATTCTCATGCAAGGCATCTCCTTCCCCCCGACCTTTTTTTTATTTTTATCCATGTATTTGCCTTCAATTAGTTGTGACTAAGAGTAGTTGAGTTGGGTCGAGTTTTTGGATATCTTCTTTTTGTTTTGTTTTTAAATTAAAGGACGCATTCTTGTGAAAAGGCTTAGGGGCGGGGCTGGAACCTTTCCCTTTCCCAGACCTTGGCTTCCTTCCGGTTCTGGGTCAATGGAACTGCCTCTGGTTTTTGTACTCACTGCTGCTCAGACATTTCTTTTGGAAGAAGCGCTGCTTCTTATCAGGACCCAATGCTTCGTCTTGCTGCTTTACCCTGGCATCTTCTTTCGGATTGATGAAATAAAAATTAATCCAGTTGATTATGAAACTTTCTGATAGAGGATAGTTTCGAGTAGAGCGGGAAGGCTTAAAAAATGTTGACTATGTAAAAACTAAGTTCTATTGACTATCGTGGCACATATTGTGGTGGCTTTTGTTTATTGTTATTTCTGATATTGCTGTTGGGCATGGCAGGGGAGCACAAACTTAGAGGCCATCCAAATTATTAAGAAGCCTGGAGGATCACTAAAGGATTCCTTTTTAGATGAAGGGTGGGGCATCTAAACTTTCAAGCTTCTTATTAGCTATTTCCCTGTATCTTTCTTCTTGATGACATGTTGTAGGGCTTTCCAAGATCTGTTTGTCCTGAATGGGAGTTGCATGCTTGTTCAGATTTATTCTTGACAAGAAAATCGGTGTTGGACAACCGAAACGCATAGAAAATGCAAAGATTTTGGTGGCAAACACGGCAATGGACACAGATAAAGTGAAGATATATGGGGCACGTGTACGTGTTGATTCAATGTCCAGGGTTGCAGAGATTGAAGGGGCTGAGAAGGAAAAAATGAGAGAAAAAGTGCAGAAGATCATAGCTCATGGCATCAACTGCTTTATCAACAGACAGTTGATTTACAATTTTCCTGAAGAACTCTTTGCAGATGCGGGTATACTTGCAATTGAGCATGCAGATTTTGATGGGATTGAGCGCCTTGCTTTGGTTACTGGTGGTGAAATTGCATCAACTTTCGACAATCCAGAATCGGTGAAGGTTGGACATTGCAAGCTCATTGAGGAAATCATGATTGGTGAGGACAAATTGATCCACTTTTCTGGTGTTGAATTGGGTCAGGCATGCACAGTAGTACTGAGAGGTGCAAGGTGTGGTATCTGAATTTTGTTTCCCAATATTATATTTTTCTTTTGCAAATAAGGTTGTCTGCATTCTACTTTATATGGTTATGTTGACCAAGGAAAAGGAAGTTCCAAAATAGTGCATGTGCGGGCATCACGGAGTGATTAGACAAATAGATGGGATGCAATACTTTGATTACTGGTTTGAATTACTGTCAAGTCTTGAAGCATTCGTTTTGCCCATCTCATTTTTGAATTCTAGAACTTCTTTGATCAACAATCAACTCATATCATTTTAACAAAGCTTTAGGAAATGGCCTGTGTGAATTCAAGCAGAACTACTGCAAAACGGGTGTTGTTTCAGGGAATTTAAGTTATAAACAGATGCACCTAAGTATTGGATCATGCTTTCATGAGGTCTACCACGTTTTTGAATTCAGGAGCCTTTTTTTCTTCAATATAGTTTGCATAATACATCTTGTTGTGTTGTAAATTGTATTGCAGCCACCACGTGCTTGATGAGGCTGAAAGGTCTCTACATGATGCCTTGTGTGTGCTGTCGCAGACTGTCAATGACAGTAGGGTTTTGCTAGGAGGTGGTTGGCCTGAGATGGTGATGGCAAAGGATGTGGATGAGCTAGCGCGGAAGACTCCTGGGAAGAAGTCTCATGCTATTGAAGCTTTTTCACGGGCACTAGTAGCCATTCCAACAATCATTGCTGACAATGCTGGTTTGGACAGTGCCGAGTTGGTTGCTCAGCTCCGTGCAGAGCACCAGGAGGAGGGATGTACCGCAGGGATTGATGTCATCTCTGGATCTGTAAGTATGGTAAATGGAAATTATTTTGGATTACACATGATGCAGGTGTGATCTGAAGTTTTAACATGTTCTACGTTGGAAAGTAACATACACGCACTATTGGTCAACTGAGTGCAGAACTCATTACTTGCTTCTTTTCTCTTCTTTCTTTTTTCTTGTTTGGCCTTTCTTTTGGGAGTGCCATACTAATGGTTATGATATAGTTTGAGATTGGCTGGATCCTCTCTTTTTGTTTTTTGGGAAAGAGTACTACTCTTATAAGATTGTGGGGCAGTATTTGAGATTCGAGTAATTAGTTCCTTGAGTACCAGATCTAATACTTGCCTCGATCTACATGATTCAATTTCTCATGATTCCTAAACCACAGTTTGGTGCATGTTTTTAGTTTCTATTTGCTTTGAGAGTTATGATTGTTGCTTGACTTCTCTTATGAAATCACTTAGTTAATTTTGACTACTGGTGGCAATTGATGTCATGGCAGGTAGGGGATATGGCACAGAGGGGAATCTCTGAAGCATTCAAAGTCAAGCAGGCCGTTTTGTTATCTGCCACTGAGGCTGCCGAGATGATTCTCAGAGTTGATGAAATCATCACCTGTGCTCCACGCAAGAGAGAAAATAGAATGTGAAGATCCCTTGGGTCATTTGGCTCCTTAAGGATATTTATTGTAATGCCTGCCTTCTGTTAAACTGTATTTCTTTTCTGCATGACGTGAAAAAGCTGGTTTGCACTAGGTATGGTTGCAAAACTGGGAGTTTCTGGGTGGTTTTTTTGGCCGGAGGTGGAGGAATTGTGGCTACGTTGTCTGGGGTGCTTTCATGTTGTTGCTGAAGTTCATTCTCTTGCTTTCTTAACGAAGTTGTGCAATTTTGTTGCCCTAAGTAAATTGGGACCCTGAAAACAAACTTTTTAACTGTAAACTGAGGTTTGCTCTATCAAATATATTTACTAGAACAAAAAATATCAAATTGAAACTTTTCAAGCCCACTGGAAATCATATTAAGTGCCAGTAAACGGCCTAACTTCATAATTGCACCAATTGTGGGATCCAATTCACACGAAAGGATCCAATAGAAAATAAAAAATAGAAAAACTAGTTCAGCTTAATTCAAGCATGGTAAACCTCTCTATGGGGCAGACTGGCACCCATCTGCGTCTTGGAGAGCCGGCCTAACCTTCAATCCAGGCCCCGATCAACCGGTCAGGCCGCCTCTGGCCCATATGTTAAGTTCTACCCAGCCATAGCCCCACCTCGAAACATGATCAGGTCGACTCCACTGTCCAGCAGATCAGACAAGTGGGCCAAAATAAAATACACCTCGATAATCGTTCCGTCTGCAGAAGCGTTATTTTCTCTGTTTATCTAGACCGACAGGTGTAGTTCCACTTTCTCTGTTTCCCCGTCCCGTCTCCGAAACTCAAAGTCGGAGTCTCAAAGCCTGAGTTTACTGGTCTTTGGCAGTAATTAAGCTCTATCTAACGGGGGTTCTGATGGCGGACACTTCAGGGATTGATCCTGAGATGGTTCTCTCTCACAAATTCGCTGAGGTAGCTCTCGTGCTTGTCTCTCTTTCCCAATTCCTTAAAATTGGGTGGGTTTCTTTGTCGATTGAGTTTTTTTTTTTTTTTTTAATATTCCGTATTATTTCTGTGTGCATGTGGAACGGGACGAAACAGACGACTTACTCCTATACGGAAAGGTGGAGTTTCTAACAGTTTCAGCTAGTGCTTGTGGCGTTTGGTTTCTTCGATATAGCTGTTTAACAATAAATCTAATTGCGAACAGAGATGCAGTGCTCTATGCGTTGGCGTTGGGGCATGCGCAAAGGACGCCATGGATGTGGACGAACTTAAATATGTGTACCATGAAAACGGGCAGAAGTTTGTACAGGTTTTGTTTATATGTCCAGGCTATTGAAACTAACCCAGCTTGTAATTCTCTGCTTTTTAAACGCATGTTTTTTTAGTCTCTTCTCAAAAGAGCGTTAATCAAAGCTTTATCATATACTAATTTGGTTGCTACATCATAAAATTTGCTGTTTGGGCAGCTATAGTTATGACATATATCCTTCCGTTTTTGTAGGTGTTGCCAACATTTGCTGCTCTATTTTCGCAGTCATCCATGCCAAATGGTCTTATTAGTCTGCCGGGGTTGCAGTAAGTGCTAATTGCATCCGAAGAATGCGAGGGTTTTCTTTACGCGTTTCTTGTAAAGTTGTTCTGCTTTGCTGGCTCATAAGCTCCCCACGCCTTGTTTCGTTTTTGTTTTCCTAGCGTAGTTCAAACTAAATGGACATTTCTGGTTTTCGTTGCTATCAGATATGATCCACGCCTTCTGCTGCATGGACAACAATACATAGAATTATACCGGCCGTTTCCTGCGAGTGGTTGTGTATGACCTCTGACTCGAACTCTTACTGCTGCTTCCTAAAATTCCTGAACATTATATACCTTTGGCTTCGTTTCTGCCTGGTTTCATGGGATCCAACTGTAGAATATCTTTGAATATCTAAATACTAGTGGTATAAGCTATGCAGCAATTTTTATATGGTACAGAGTTGTGGGAAATGAGTTCTCTTTCATTCCTATTGAGTCTTTAATTGAGGGTCAATGTTGATAAATGCTATGCTTATAGTTTCTCTTTTTCTTTTAGCAGTGTCTCTAGTATGAAGTAGTCTTTAGTGTCTTTTTCTTGTTTCTTGCTTTCCAGTAGTTTCCTTGAGATTAAATTCAATTTTGTATGTTTCTGTATTGTGGATGCAGATACATAATAAAGTCAGTCTTGCAGGATTGCATGATAAAGGTCTGTGTTTGGTGCAAGGATATGCGATTTTTTTATATATGCTCCCATTTTGACAATCAGAAATGTAAGGCTATCTTGTGAGAGGCAAAATTTGGATAATTATTGCGCTGGAAGTTCACATCTTATATAGGAAGTGAGAAATTAGGTTGTGTTTGAGTTGAGAGAATGGCTAAGTGGTCATTGAGGTACTTCTTTGTTGGTTTAATCTTATTTTCAGGTAAAGCAGCTATTATAGAGTTTGAGACAAAAAGCTATGAGAAAGAGACTGGTGAATTGTTATGCATGAACAGGTATATTCTCTTTTAAGGTCTGATCAATGCTCCTCTTTAAGAGACTCAGCTAGGATATTACTTTGCAGGACAACTGCCTTCCTGCGTGGTGCTGGTGGTTTCTCAAAATCATCTAAGCCATTTTCCTACACAAACTATTCGACTGGCAAGGTTTCATCTGTGAAAATCCCACAAAGTCAACCTTTTGCAGTGTTTGAGGATACTACTCAACCATCTCAGGCATGTTTCGTTGATTTCAGTTTTGCTGGAAGTGGAACTTTGTAATGGAATAGTCACTCAATGTCATCTCTTATTCTAGTTTTCTATGCTATAAATGCTGTATGCGATATTCTGAATACTCAGACCATAGGGAGAGAGAGATTAGAAAATGATGCCATACTGTTGCTGCAGGCATTGTTGTATAGGTTATCTGGTGACTATAATCCTTTGCATTCAGATCCTATGGTTGCAAAAATGGCAGGGTTAGTACTTCCTCAGTCTCCTTAATTGCAAAACAAAACTTTTATTCAGCTTTTGCTTTCAATTTGGAACTGGTTTATGCGTTCATTTTGCTTCTCTGTTACTGTCTTTTGCCTGTGTTTGAACTTTGAATGAAAGAGATTACTTGGAAGATGTTAGTAAAGTCATCTTTATTTGCCATATCATCTAGGTGGACTTTTGTCTTCAATGATCAAGCATGTGAAGTTGGTCTCAACCACTCTGTGGACCAGATTATGTAGTCAACTGGTAGTCTATTCCAATAGGAATTACGTCCTATATATGCTTTATTACCTTAATTTGTCTTCCATTAAGTGTGTACTTGGAGAAATGGTGCACCCACATTACATTTGAATCAAACAAAGTTGATTGTTCAATCTTAAATGAGCCTGCTTTGGGTGTACACGTCAGGGCTTTTCTTTGGGATTTATGAGATGACTTCCAATCACGGTTCACCTCATTTCGTAGTCGTGGCTGAATTCTATGACATGAGTTGACTTGTGTGAAATCCAGATGTATTTTGTTTGTCTAACTTCTTTTGATTTAACATTCTACGAAGATTCTCGCGGCCAATATTGCACGGGTTGTGCACACTTGGATTTGCAGTTCGGGCAATCATTAAATGTATCTGCCGAGGAGATCCAAACTTAGTCAAAAGGATATCGGCCCGGTTTCTTTTACACGTATACCCTGGAGAAACTTTGATCACTGAAATGTGGCTTGAAGGCTTCAGGTACATGTTTTCTTTTGTCCATTCATGAGATAATTATAATTTTTTTTTTCTTTTTGGCAACCAGAGCATGTACTCGATATTAAGTTGGATTTGTGTTCTATCTAAATAAATTGGGAAATAAGATCTCTTTCAAAACCTGCAGGGTTACATATCAGGTGAAGGCGAAAGAACGAAACCAAACAGTCCTGTCTGGCTATGTGGATGTCCATGATAGAACTTCAGCATTGTGAATTAAGTTGGTGCATGATAAACATACAGATCTATGAATGCCTCGTCTAAATAATCGTTTCTGAACTTTGCTCGAGGAGGGAGCAGATTCAATAGGAAGCTATCAGAAGCCTAATTTTGTTGTCTATTACAGCATAAAATAGAGAGCCTTCAAAGATCTGAGGGACTCATTGACAATAAACACTCTGGTCCTCTTTCACAAGTTGCTACATTTAATATCTTCTCTTTATTTGAGCTGCTCATGGGCTTATGATTATCATGTTTATTCCTAAATATCAGATTCTTTGACAATCTCATTTTAGTGAGAGCATATAAAACATAAAGGTTTTGGCCAAAGAACCAACTTTTATGAAACATCATGAGCATGTGTCTGCGGAAAGGTACTTTGCCTGCTTGGTTTTGGCCAAAGAACCAACTTTTATGAAACATCAGGAGCATGTGTCTGCGGAAAGGTACTTTGCCTGCTTGATATGGTCTAGGAGCCAAATTTAGCGGTGGCGAAACAAAACCAATATCTAATACGTTTAACATTTTTATGTTCTCACAATGCACCAGTCTTGGTAGATCATGACTCTGATTTTTTTATTCCCTATTTTTTATGGTTGTTGATTTTCAAGAAAAAATATTAATTGGAGAAGTTAAACTATGTTTTTTTTGTCATTAAGGTCCCAGTTTTCAATTCGATTAAAAAAAAAAAAAAAAGGTTCAAGACGGTCTTGAATTGTTGAATAGTTAGTCTAAACTCGGATATTAGGAGTATGTTTGTTTGCTTAAAAATTTAAGAATTTAAATCCAACTTTCTAAATTTATACTCCTAACATAAATCTTACAGCATACCAATACAACTCATCATTATCTTTTTTACACACATCAATACAACTTTTACAATTTTTATACGCATGCCAATAAAGTTTAAACATCACCTAAATATTCACACTATTCTTAAAATTTTCTCAAAACGAACATGCCTAGAGTTAGAAATAAAAAATGTGAGCTATTTTTTGCTAAAAATTAAATGAAAAAAAGTTTTTATGAGCTAACCGTCTCAGAAGTACAAAGACGTCCAAGATCTTTGGGTTTAACCGGGGGGGGGCAAGGTAAACTGACTCGTGTCCCAGAGAAACAGCCTAAACTGACTCGTGTCCTAGAGAAACAGCCTACAATTATTGCTTATATAAAAAAACAAAGGAAATTGACAATTTAGTCACTAGGTTTCATTTTTAGTCACTAGGTTTCATTTTTTTACTATATGGTCACTGAGAATATATAGTTGTGACGATCTGGTCCTTCTGTCAAATATCCGTTAATTTTTAACGGAATAAAACGCGTTCGACCGCTATAAATTACCGTTGTAGCAACGATAAACAAACTGGTCGACCACTATTCCGGTTAAAAATTTAACGGAGTTCGACGAAGAATCAATCGTCACAAATATATATTCTTAATGACCATATAGTAAAAAAATAAAACCTAATAACTATCGATGGTTTTAAAACCCAGTGATCAAATTGCTAATTTTTCAAAAACAAAAACGGATAACAGTTATAACCCTTTCCACTCTCCTCGGACCTCGACCAGACTCGAACTCTGGCCATAGATACCGCCGCCATTTCCCTCTAGAAAGCCGTTGTGAAAATGGCGAAACATACCGAAGCGACGCCGGTCAACATCGAAACTGAGCAAGCGCACCTTCTCTCCGCCGCCATGGAAAGCCAGGGCAGCTGCGGCGATTACGATGCGCAGGCTCTTCACGAGGTCGTACAAGGTTTGCCTTCACACATCGTGAAGGACTTGCTGTCTGTCGGGGTTAGTTCTTTCATTTAATGTCAATCTTCGACCATTTTTTTACTGTTGTTTGAGTTTCTGGATTCTCTTGAACGATTTTTATAGGTGCTTTGTAAATGTCATTATGTTTACACTGATTTATCGCTTTGTTTTCACGTCGCACGTTAGGGCGCTTTTCGTTTTGTCTAATGTAATTGTTTTTCCCTTTTTGAAACTATTCACATAAGTTTGGTTTAGAGAAAGGGAGATTGGGATGATTTTAAAATATGTAATCCAGTGTAGTTACGTGATTCTGAACCCCTGGTAGTTGATATCATTGTCTATACAATAGTCTGAATAAAAACTTAATGAATGTGAAGTTACTAATTGAAACTGGTCACAGTCGATGCTCAGAGTTAGAATTGTGAAAACCGCATTGTAAGATTTTGTTAGTGATGGCGGTGGATATTCCAGATATAGGTATTTGTTAATTTGTCCTGCATTGACCTCGAGTAGAGGTCATTTATAGGAAATTTATGATTGTGGGGATTTTATGAGTTTTCTTTTGGCGAAATAGGTATGTCCCCGATGCATCTTTCAGCTGTTTGGAGTCGGAGGAAATATTTATTCTTGTTCTGCACTTTCACAATTGCTATCGAGATCAGTTCTTGGAGATCAAAGACACACCATTGGGCATATTGGTTCTGAAGAACATAAAGACTCAAGCAGTTTGCCTTCTTCAGAGGAATCAGAAGTTGAGGCAGTACTTTGCAACCTTTGTTTAGGTATCTTACAGTTTACCTATTGTGATGAGAAAGGAATGCTGGTGAAACAAAGTGCTAATGAGATGGCTGTCACAATTTCTGAGTTCGTAAAGCGAGAGGGCCATCAGATTGATAGCTTTTCTCTTGAAGTGTCCATACCCCCAATTGTCCTTGAAAGTGAACACTCAGTTTGGTAAGATTTTTTATATGCTGAGTTGTGAAATATCTAATTAAAAACCCCGAGCATGTGTCAGGAGGTGATACTTTTCCTGTTCCAATTCAAAAGTTGGGGTGCTTAAGCTTTGAGTATTTCCTTTTTGTCAAAAGGAAATAGAAACAAAGAGGAGAGCAAAAGGAAACAATTTTGTTGGACATAAAGATTTTTAGAATTGTGTTGACAAGATACCCCTTGGTGACAAATTCAATTTCAAATGTTGTAGGTTGTATCTGCAAAGAAAGTATGGTTCTGACCCTTGGTTCCAAGGAGGGTCACTTCCTAAATGTATATCTGCAAAGGATGCCTTAAAATTCTACTTAGCGAAACCTCTTGAAACATTGTTTGTAAGTAAAGAGTTGCTCCTTATACTGAAATTTCTTGTGTTTTGAAATATTTGAGAATATCTTGAATTGAGGTATTTGTAATTACTATTTTATGAGATTAAGAGTTTCACAGGATTGTAAATCAGGTGTAAGCAATTTTCTCATCCGCTTGACATACAGTCACTCTAAAGCATCACAGGTGGTACATAGTGACTCCATGAGCAAACAGGGTTGCAAGAGAATAAAAACAGGCATGTGTTTTAATAATTTCATATACCAACCCTATTTGTTGCAGTCGTTTCACTATGAAGGCTTAAAACTCTATAATTTTGTTTCACTCATTGGTGCTTTGTTTTCAAGTTTACTGGTTCCATACCCATGTAGTGTTAATTTATTTTGTAATTTTATTGCGAAACTAAGATTGAACGTTGATATGTGTTCCTAAATATCCCGGGCCAATTTAGTTAAAAAAATTTTGCCAGATATAATTATAATGATCCAAGTTCTATCTGAACTAGATTCCAGGTGCAGAATTTGTGTTTTTCAAGCTTTACCTGATTGTGCACATTTTGTGGAGAATTAGAACCAAGATTGGGAAAGATGCATGCTTTCCATCTCCTTTTCAATTTAAGATATTAGAGGTTACTGCACCTTAGCGTACCATGATGGGGACTAATACCAGAGAACAGAAATTTGTTTGGTGGCATCCCCGTGGCATTTATGTTGAATACATGTCTGTGGGAGTTATTCCATCTGTTGCTTTTGGAGATTGGTCATTGCAAAGGATATATGGTGGTGTTGGTAGGAGGTGTTCTATTGTATGACTGGCTAAAAGGAGCAACTTCTTGGTCTTCAATTTGTTCTCTGTGTGTATAGTAAGTAATACTTATCTGGAAATTAAAATTTGTGGGACTGAGATTCAGGGTCTGGGTGGACTGAATATAAAGACTTAAATTCCTCAGTATTTGACAAAGCAATCCGGTCTAATGGATTCCATAATCTTTATGCATACCCCTTTAAGAGCTAAAACCAAATCAGGGTGAATGACAAGAATTTTGGAAAGTGCAATCATGCCATTGGATTTGTGAGATTGAGGATCTGAGGGAATTTAATTACATATATGGCTAGGATATTCCTTAGTGATAGGACACTATTGTCCTCTGGCTAAAGCAATACAGATTAGGTCCCAAACTGACTGGTGTACAATTTCTGAAATGGGTATGAACATACCAATTATGTTCATTTTGGTTACTGGTTTATTCATATCTTTTCTCCCCTTGTCTTTTGATTGACTGCTATTGATACAGGCACCGGAAACAGTGTGGAAGACGGCGCTGATTCTGTCGTTGGGGACGTCAAAGGCTCTGATTTAGCAAATGTGGCAATTGAAAGGCCCTTTAATGGTTTGCAAGATAACGGATCTTCTGCTTGCTTCAAATTCCCTTTGGAGAAGGTAATTCTTTCACTCTTTTAGTCTAATGCTTCCCGATAAGGGTGGAGTTTGCGTGTTTCTACAAGCTCCACCATCAAAATGATCTTAACACTGTAAGTAACTCCATACTAATAAATGATCTGAAAAAGGAAGATTTGAAACTAATGGTCAAAAGGCAAGCATTTGATTCCATACCAAGGAAAAGAGAAGCTTCTAATCATCTTAGCAGACATTAGTCTTACTTTTGTGCAAGTATAAACTGGTTGCCTTTTACTATAAACTGTCACCTGGATTTGAAGTCCCTGCAGTTAGTGTTTTTCTGATCAGTTTGTGTTTGATATTAGACTGATTCGGTTGGGTTGTATATTTGATATTGTTTGTGTTTCTTAATTGTCTAGGTCAATGAAGCCTGCTGTTTGGTGTTTCTCTGCCACAGGACACCCATCTACTTTGGTGGGAGATATCTGAAGGTAAACTATTGTTTTAAGAAAATTTCTTTTTGTGGACAGATTAATGTTAGAAATTAAATGTGTGGGATTTTAGCATATTCGGTATCTAGTCTTTCAATTTCCTCCTATTCACTGTTTCTAAATCCTTTTATCGCACCCAAATCTTGTTTATATTTTGTGATTTCTGTTCTTTTCTGTCTTAAAGGGAAACCAATTGTTTCCTTGCTACTTCTTATGAGGCAATAAGAAACATTTTTAAGAGGTTAATATTGGAAGAAAAGAAGAGCGGAGGAAGCTTATGTGCTACAAGGTGTAGTGAAGTTATTAAAACAAGGGGCTTACCATGGAGATGCTCTGAATGCAAGAATTGATCCCAGCTTTTTGTTTGTTTAAGAGATTACGATCAGCTGCATCATCCACCAAGTGCTGAAGAGCAGCGACCAAAATCTTTAAATCTTCAGGTCAAGACAAAAGCAAAGTCGAGAGCCTTGGCAAGCCTTATAGGTAGAAAGCCCTCATGTGTCTGCTCTTCCTCCACTAGATGCCTTGAAGAGCCCTAAGCAAAGTTCCGCAGTTTTTCTAATTAATTATCCACTATGATGTTATCTGTATGCTTGTAATTAGAAAGTTCCTCTATCAATTACAACTATAATAAAGCAACACAAATATATGTAGTATGATATGTACTTGTGCTACTACTTAGTGGAGCAGCCATCTATTAAACTGTAATTCAACACTTTAAACTGTATATGTAGTGCCCACAGAATGTCACTGTGCTACTCTTTCTAGTGCAGTACTCAAGAAATGTGAGTCAAACACGGTGGATCATTGATGATGAAAGAATGGGAGAAGCATCTGTTGAGGTACTATCTACTATTGCTGCTCATGACTAATTATTCTAATAGAGGTTGTCTTTATGGAGCAAGTGATGTGACACTTACGCTGTGCTATATTCTGTAGGAGATAGTGTGTACTAGCATCCTTCCTATGTGTCAAGGTGACGATTATAAGTTTCATGCTGCTGGAAGAGAGGATATTGATGTACTATTCATCTGTTTTCCTTATTGCAATTTGAGTTGAATGAATGAAGTCCTAAATTGTGGGACATACTTTTCAGGTTCGAATGTTGGGTTCAGGTAGGCCTTTTCTGGTTGAGATACAAAATGCTCGCCATCTACCGTTTGAGGCATTTGTAAAAGAAATAGAAACAAAGATAAATAACTTCGAAAATAAATTGGTGAGTTGATTGCTGATTTGATGTGGCTTCCTTGTAATATTGAACTATTATGATAACTGCGAGCAAATTTTCAATATAGGTTGGGATAAAAAATTTGAAAGTTGTAGGCAGTCATGGGTGGACCCTGATGCGTGAAGGGGAAGCAGAGAAGCAGGTTTGTGTGTTCTTGGACTTCTTTTCTTTTCATTAATATACCAATTCATTGTTCACTCTATCTACGTTCCTGTCTGTTTATTTGGGTGACAGTTTGAAATACATTTAGATAATTAAACATGGATGATTGTTACCATGTCTTATTTCTCATGCAGAAGCAATATGCTGCACTAGTGTGGATTTCACGACCTCTTGAGGATAATGACTTGGAGTCTATATCATCACTCAAGGAAATGGTGAGTTGTTTACAGGCTTCATATCTCATATGATGTCTCTTGTGATGCTTTACATCTATAAAAATTCATGACAAGCAGTTCTCGTGACGGTCTGGAGTAAGGTAGGAAATAGGTAGAACTGGTCGGCTAGTACTAGTTAGCCAGTCAAAACATGCTTGTGCTCTTTGGAAAATGAACCAGTGCCAGGGGAAAGGGGTAGTGCCTTGGTATTATTGAAGTTTCAATAATTTTGTGAGGATGGTTTTCATTTGAGAACACCTTGAAAAATGCATGTTTCTTCTTAGTGCTTGGTATGTGTATGCAGTGAGGTTTGAGTATGAGAGTAGGTCTTGGAAACCTAGAAATTACATCATGTAACAGCAGCACTGAAAGATTAATAAGAGCAGTAAATGAGTGAGAATAGACACAAAGGGTGGATTCTGGGAATATCCTTCTTCTGCCAGCAACTTCAATACACAGTAGGACAGATGCCAACCCATAATCAATTGCTGATTGGAGATAGGGTATAACTGCTTGGGCGGTGCGGGACAAACCAAGCATCAGGGGATTGGCTGAATAGAACAGCTACAGCAGCAATGGGCTATTTTTTTTTTTGGCTATGCGCTATGAATGTAAAGAACAGAAGTAGACCAAGGTTTTTATCCTTTAGCGAAGCACGTAATTCAGCTACTTTTATGTCTAATATTTTATGTTGAAATGAAGTTCAGTTGCTTTTTACTTTTGATGGTCTATTACCTTCCCAAAATATTCATCGCTGCACTTTTGGAAAGACTTCTACTGCCTGTATGGAAAGGCATCCTTTTGCTATGGACTTAAGATAGGCTCAAGAATCATGGAGCACTTCAAGTGAGGTCCTTATAAACATTTAATGATAAGGATGTCTCTTAAATTTTTGTGCTGAAGCGTTTAGATATTTTTTCTTTGCTTGCAGAATGGGCAAATCCTCTTTTATGCTTTTGATACTTGTATCCAGTTGCATTATTTTTCTTTTATGCTTTTGATACGTGAATCCAGTTGCATTATTTTTAAAGTTCTTGTTAGTTTGTTCATACTACAAGTACTCGAAATAAGGCTGCCTTTACAAAGCTTTGTTTCCTGATAGAAGGTACTCATATAGTTTGTTTGTGTTCCATCCAGCAAATTTTGCAGAGGACCCCTGTAAGGGTGCTTCATCGACGAAGTCCGTTAGAACGTGAGAAGATAATACATTGGTTGGAGCCTTACCAATTATGTAGCATAGCTTTTTTTTAAGGGTCTAAATACTATTCTGGATGTCTAACCATCCTTTTTCCTATCAAATTTTAGGATGAAGATTGAGAGGATTTGCGGCAGTTCTCAATATTTTCTTTTACATTTATGCACGCAGGTAAAATAGTTAAATCTCTTCTGATACCACTATATTTGTATAATGACTACATAGTGGTGATTTTATCCTAATGGATGAATGCTAGGTTAATCAGGGCCCTTTTGACCTGAATCCAAATGTCTGATTATACAGCTTACACTGACTTTCGATTTACAAGATGATGTGTTTTAGTTAAATGGTTCTGTTTTTTGTTAAATAAACAATAGACAAAAGGGTTGCTTCTGAAGGAAGCTAAGACTTTTAATAAGCCCAGGCTTTCTATAGAGAATTGGACTTAACCCCAGCTCAATGGTTTTGTTCGATGTTTATTGAAAATGACATGGTTTTGTTGAAGAGGTGGCTCTGTCGATGTAGCCGTTCTGGCAAGGAATCTGTGTTGGCTTCAGGAAACAACTCAATAACACATAATGAGTTGCAATTTTGCATTCAAAAATCTTGGCCAGAAAACAACTCTATAAGGCTCAGTGAGTTGCAATGCTGCATTCAGAATCTTGGCTATGATTGCCAACGAATATCATCAGATGATTTCATGAAAGTTTATATTAAGGACACCTACAATTCCTGTCGGCAGAGACTAATGGAATAGGATGTAATCTGCTTTCCATAAACTGCTTTTCACCTTGCTTGCGCGATGAAGGGACTTAACTTAGATCACTGCAACTTTTCTGAAGAGTTTGACCCACTACTAATTACAAGAGAGATTGATTTTCTAAGTTCATGTATGGCAAAGAGGAAACACTAATTATTGTATTTTGAATTCAGGCTGGAACCTATATCAAAGAGTTTGTTCATGGGGATCTTGGCCGTACACATCCTAGGTATGAGACAGAACTTGTTACATTGAACTGGAACATCTGTATCGTGTCTCATCAATTGCTGAACTGTGTCTTATGTCACTTCAGTTTATTCTCTTGTTTTGACCATTCTACATCCACCATCACCCTTGTTGGTGCTGTTGACTTGGATATGATAAGATTTGTAAGGTTAGAATATGGATCAGATTTTAATTATATCTCTAAACTATCAACCGAATGATTTAATCATCATGGTTCGCTTCAATTCTAATCTTGCCTTTAGTGTCATTAACCAACGGAATTGGCTGTCTGATGGCTTTTTACTACTTATTCTGAAAGCGCTGACATGGCACATTTACCCACAGATGGCCCAAAATTGTACTTCGACCTATTCTGAAGTGCACATTTCTGGTTTCAACCTTACAACTTCTTCCCATTACGGTTATGAGATTGATATCATGTTTTGACCAATTCATTATTTCTTAATTTACAGAGGTCTGACTAAGTTTTTGCTTCCTGTTTTGCAGCATTGGATCAATCCTAGGTTGCAGAGCAGAGATAGTGCAACTCGATGTTACAGACGTAAAAATGGACTGTTTTCTGGGAGAATGAGGTTTGTATTTGTTCCATTATCAGAATTTAGCATGCCTTTTCTTCAGTGGTTTTAAAATTTTGCATGTTCTGCTGCAGGAACTCAGGTTTATTGAGTGTTGGAATCAATTCAGTGAGTTTCCGATACCAATAGCGATTTACAACTGATCAAAAGCGACATGTTTCTGTGTATTCGCCGAGCATGCCCACTTCCTGCAACCCCTGGTGATTCAGACTAGGACAAGCCCCAGATGGGTGTAGTCCAGGTTGCAGAATAAGATGAGTAGGTGTTTCCTCGGAGGCGAGTCCAGATATTCCTCTTGCATATGAAGCAGGGAAAGAACAGCTTCTCATCCATGACTCTGCGGACTTTTTTGGTTTCTTATCATCAGAAATGCCCTGGCAGTACTCTCTACTTCATTTTCACGAATTTTATGTTTCTGATATCAACTGCAAATGGGTTATTCATCAAGTTGGTAGATTCTTTCGTGCACATTTGATATTCTATGCCGAGAAACTTGATACAAGGGCTTCAGGGTAAAATAATCACAGAGAAGTTTTCTTGTAAATTTCGCTAATCTGAAACCTAGACCAAAGATATCACTGAAGTTTGTTTTTGGATAGTGTAAAGCGGGTATTTCCCTTTTTTTGTGGCCTTTTTTTTTCTTTATCTTTAATATCCAATGGTATAATCCTCAAAAGATACGGAACAAAATTTAGCCTTCTTTTTCTGTCAGTTGAAAAGAGTTCGTTTCCCCTCTGATCTCGCATGACCATTAAAGAACATACTGCATTATGGGCCAACCATGAGGGACAAATTTTTATCCATTTTATATTAGAAACGATGTTTTTTCTTATTCAAGGTAATTAAGGTTGCTTTTAAACTAGGTTGACGATCTCTCTTCTTAGCAATTACCAAAAATTCAAGGGTTATAAGTTCATTCTATAATATGTATTCCTTATTGTTTCCAACCTCTTAAACAATGTAATGTTGCTTTCTGGTCGACATGGATTGAACTAGTTCTTAAAACAATGTAATCCTGGCTTCTCCGTTCTCGGGCACAGAAATTTGTCGTTTGGCTTCGTCAGAGGGCACAGAAATCTGTCATTCGGATTTATGGTAAAATGTAAATCAATATATGCAGGCCAGCATTATACACTTGAAGAGTTTACATCCAAACTCCATAAATCAGCTCAAATTTCAGTCAAATATGGTTCACTACTAAACACAATTTTTTGACAGATCTACTTTGGAATCCAGATTTTGAATCTCCCCCCAGCAGCGTGACTGCAAACACAGCCACTCCATTCCTGCTCTGGACACAATTGTTGGTCGTTAAGTGGCACAATTGAGCATGTAAGTCCAGGTCCCAACATGCCATTCCAATCAAGTTATGCGCAGCATCAACACTGATGTATGCTTTGTCGTGGACTAGAGGTGAAATGTCAGTTGTGAGATTCTTGTATTGAATTGCAAGGGTTACTAGAAGAAAGTTGCCATATCCATATACAATCAATTTGGTTGGCCCATGCACTGCACTTGAGCTTCACAACACACGAGTGATAAGGACCGAATGGTATACTCATCCCTGATCACCTGGAGGCTGGAAGACACAAGACAACATAAAAACGTTTATGGAAATATAAAAGCACAGACAACATCCGAACACTGAATAGAGCAGGAATAATATCAGAAAGAGGAAAACCAATCATAAAAACCACTAAAAAGGATTGGACAGTCGCTCAAGCCTCAGGATTGAAAACCAACATATATATCCTTTCCTATTCCAATCTGGTTGCAACAATCAGTATTTCTTCTTACCTGTTGGGAGGAATATTAAAATCTGAAGTAAGCTCTGGAATTTAGGCACATAACAACTTATCAGCATAGTTGAACGTATTGAGAATTCACAAGCAGATCTACTTTGAAGTTTTAACCAAATTAAACC
>RXIC02000029.1:0-14782 GCA_003952965.2 Morella rubra
TGCTTTATTTTTTATCGTTAAGTTATTTTATCGAAAAAAAAATTAATTTGGACTAAATTTTGCATTATATCTTGGTTCTTTTACGTCTTCTAGAATATATTTGTTTCCTTTTCATTATCATTAGGTTATCATTAAACAAATTAATTTATACGATTTTAAATTTATTTTTCCTTTCCATAACTCTTCCGTTATATTCTGTTTGCTTCATCTTCCACAACATTTAATGGATCTACTTATTAAGCAAACTAATTCGGACGATTTTATATTTATATTTCAGTCCTTAACTTTTCATTAATCTATTTGCTTCATTTTCTTCAATATTGAGGTATCTAGTTTTCAAACTAATAAATTTCAACTATATTGTAATTATATTTTGCTCCGTAGCCAGCCTTTCCTTACTTTATTTTCTTCGCTTCCTTCAATAATAAGGCGTCTAATAAAGAAATAAATTAATTTGCACTATTTTGCATTTGTATTTTGGTGTATTGATCTCCTTAATTTATTTGCTTGATTTACTTCGTCATCAAGTTATTTTGTTGCTAAACAAATTAATTTCTACTATTTTGCATTAATATTTGGTCTTTAAGTCTTCTGCAATATATTTGTTTCATTTTCTTCATCATTATGTTATATATTTATTAAACAAGTTAATTTTGAACGATTTTAAATTTATATTTCAGTCTATCACTCTTCATTATTCATTTGCTTCATCTTCTTCAATATTTTGGATTCTCATTATTAAACAAATTAATTTGGACGATTTTATATTTATATTTCAGTCCATAACTTTTCCATTAATCTATTTGCTCCTTTTCTTCAATATTGAGGTATCTTGTTTTCAAACTAATTAATTTGAACTATATTGTAATTATATTTTGCTCTATAGCCCTTCCTTACTTTATTTTCTTCGCTTTCTTAAAAATAAGGCATCTAATAATAAATAAATTAATTTGGACTATTTTGCATGATATTTACTCTATAAATTCTTCCTTAATTTATTTGCTTCATTTACTTTACGTAATTATTTTATCAAAAAAAATTAATTTGGACTATTTTGCATTTATATCTTGGTTTTAAGTCTTCTGAATATATTTGTTTCCTTTTCATTATCATTAGGTTATAATTAAATAAATTAATTTATACGATTTTAAATTTATTTTCCATTCCATAACTCTTCCATTATATTCTGTTTGCTTCATCTTCCACAACATTATGGAATCTACTTATTAAACAAACTAATTTGGACGATTTTATATTTATATTTCACTCCATTAACTTTTCTATTAATCTATTTGCTTCATTTTCTTCAATATTGTGGTATCTAGTTTTGAAACTAATAAATTTGTAACTCTATTCCTTATTTTTTTCTTCGCTTTCTTAATAATAAGGCATGTTTTGCTCTATAGCCCTTCCTTACTCTATAGCCCTTCCTTACTTTATTTTCGCTTTCTTAAAAATAACATCTAATAAGTAAATAAATTAATTTGGACTATTTTCAATTGATATTTTACTCTATAAATTCTTCCTTAATTTATTTGCTTCATTTACTTTATCGTTAAGTTATTTTATCGAAAAACAAATTAATTTGGACTATTTTGCATTTATATCTTGGTCTTTACGTCTTCTAGAATATATTTGTTTCCTTTTCATTATCATTAGGTTTTCATTAAACGAAATTAATTTATACGATTTTAAATTTATTTTCCATTCCATAACTCTTCCATTATATTCTGTTTGCTTCATCTTCCACAACATTATGGAATCTACTTATTAAGCAAACTAATTTGGACGATTTTATATTTATATTTCAGTCCATAACTTTTCCATTAATCTATTTGCTTCATTTTCTTCAATATTGAGGTATCTAGTTTTCAAACTAATAAATTTGAACTATATTGTAATTATATTTTGCTCTATAGCCCTTCCTTACTTTATTTTCTTCGCTTTCTTCAATAATAAGGCATCTAATAAGTAAATAAATTAATTTGGACTATTTTGCATTGATATTTTACTCTATAAATTCTTCCTTAATTTATTTGCTTCATTTACTTTGTTAAGTTATTTTATCGAAAAAAAAATTAATTTGACTATTTTGCATTTATATCTTGGTCTTTAAGTCTTCTAGAATATATTTGTTTCCTTTTCATTATCTTTAGGTTATCATTAAACGAAATTAATTTATACGATTTTAAATTTATTTTCCATTCCATAACTCTTCCATTATATTCTGTTTGCTTCATCTTCACAACATTATGGAATCTACTTATTAAGCAAACTAATTTGGATTTTATATTTATATTTCAGTCCTTAACTTTCTATTAATCTATTTGCTTCATTTTCTTCAATATTGAGGTATCTAGTTTTCAAACTAATAAATTTCAACTATATTGTAATTATATTTTGCTCCGTAGCCAGCCCTTCCTTACTTTATTTTCTTCGCTTTCTTCAATAATAAGGCGTCTAATAAAGAAATAAATTAATTTGCACTATTTGCATTTGTATTTTGGTGTATTGATCTTCCTTAATTTATTTGCTTGATTTACTTCGTCATCAAGTTATTTTGTTGCTAAACAAATTAATTTCTACTATTTTGCATTAATATTTTGGTCTTTAAGTCTTCTGCAATATATTTGTTTCATTTTCTTCATCATTATGTTATATATTTATTAAACAAGTTAATTTGAACGATTTTAAATTTATATTTCAGTCTATCACTCTTCCATTATTCTATTTGCTTCATCTTCTTCAATATTTTGGATTCTCATTATTAAACAAATTATTTTGGACGATTTTATTTATATTTCAGTCCATAACTTTTCCATTAATCTATTTGCTTCATTTTCTTCAATATTGAGGTATCTAGTTTTCAAACTAATAAATTTGAACTATATTGTAATTATGTTTTGCTCTATAGCCCTTCCTTACTTTATTTTCTTCGCTTTCTTAAAAATAAGGCATCTAATAAGTAAATAAATTAATTTGGACTATTTTGCATTGATATTTTACTCTATAAATTCTTCCTTAATTTATTTGCTTCATTTACTTTATCGTTAAGTTATTTTATCGAAAAACAAATTAATTTGGACTATTTTGCATTTATATCTTGGTCTTTAAGTCTTCTAGAATATATTTGTTTCCTTTTCATTATCATTAGGTTATCATTAAACAAATTAATTTATACGATTTTAAATTTATTTTTCATTCCATAACTCTTCCATTATATTCTGTTTGCTTCATCTTCCACAACATTATGGAATCTACTTATTAAACAAACTAATTTGGACGATTTTATATTTATATTTCAGTCCATAACTTTTCTATTAATCTATTTGCTTCATTTTCTTCAATATTGTGGTATCTAGTTTTCAAACTAATAATTTTAACTATATTGTAATTATATTTTGCTCTATAGCCCTTCCTTACTTTATTTTCTTCGCTTTCTTCAATAATAAGGCATCTAATAATAAATAAATTAATTTGCACTTTTTTGCATTGATATTTTGGTCTATTCTTCCTTAATTTATTTGCTTTTTATCGTTAAGTTATTTTATCGAAAAACAAATTAATTTGGACTATTTTGCATTTATATCTTGGTCTTTAAGTCTTCTAGAATATATTTGTTTCCTTTTCATTATCTTTAGGTTATCATTAAACGAATTAATTTATACGATTTTAAATTTATTTTCATTCCATAACTCTTCCATTATATCTATTTGCTTCATCTTCAACAACATTATGGAATCTACTTATTAAGCAAACTAATTCGGACGATTTTATATTTATATTTCAGTCCCTAACTTTTCCATTAATCTATTGCTTCATTTTCTTCAATATTGAGGTATCTAGTTTTCAAACTAATAAATTTCAACTATATTGTAATTATGTTTTGCTCTATAGCCCTTCCTTACTTTATTTTCTTCGCTTTCTTAAATAATAAGGCATCTAATAAGTAAATAAATTAATTTGACTATTTTGCATTGATATTTTACTCTATAAATTCTTCCTTAATTTATTTGCTTCATTTACTTTATCGTTAAGTTATTTTATCGAAAACAAATTAATTTGGACTATTTTGCATTTATATTTGGTCTTTAAGTCTTCTAGAATATATTTGTTTCCTTTTCATTATCATTAGGTTATCATTAAACAATTAATTTATACGATTTTAAATTTATTTTTCATTCCATAACTCTTCCATTATATTCTGTTTGCTTCATCTTCCACAACATTTGGAATCTACTTATTAAGCAAACAATTTGGACGATTTTATATTTATATTTCAGTCCTAACTTTTCATTAATCTATTTGCTTCATTTTCTTCAATATTGAGGTATCTAGTTTTCAAACTAATAAATTTCAACTATATTGTAATTATGTTTTGCTCTATAGCCTTCCTTACTTTATTTTCTTCGCTTTCTTAAATAATAAGGCATCTAATAATAAATAAATTAATTAATTTGGACTATTTTGCATTTGATATTTTACTCTATAAATTCTTCCTTAATTTATTTGCTTCATTTACTTTATCGTTAAGTTATTTTATCGAAAAAAAATTAATTTGGACTATTTTGCATTTATATCTTGGTCTTTAAGTCTTCTAGAATATATTTGTTTCCTTTTCATTATCATTAGGTTATCATTAAACAAATTAATTTATACGATTTTAAATTTATTTTCATTCCATAACTCTTCCATTATATCTGTTTGCTTCATCTTCTTCAACATTATGGAATCTACTTATTAAGCAAATTAATTTGGACGATTTTATATTTATATTTCAGTCCTTAACTTTTCTATTAATCAATTTGCTTCATTTTCTTCAATATTGAGGTATCTAGTTTTCAAACTAATAAATTTCAACTATATTGTAATTATATTTTGCTCCGTAGCCAGCCCTTCCTTACTTTATTTTCTTCGCTTTCTTCAATAATAAGGCGTCTAATAAAGAAATAAATTAATTTGCACTATTTGCATTTATATTTTGGTGTATTGATCTTCCTTAATTTATTTGCTTGATTTACTTCGTCATCAAGTTATTTTGTTGCTAAACAAATTAATTTTACTATTTTGCATTAATATTTTGGTCTTTAAGTCTTCTGCAATATATTTGTTTCATTTTTTCATCATTATGTTATATATTTATTAAACAAATTAATTTATACGATTTTAAATTTATTTTTCATTCCATACTCTTCCATTATTCTATTTGCTTCATTTTCTTCAATTTTGGATTCTCATTATTAAACAAATAATTGGACGATTTTATATTTATATTTCAGTCCATAACTTTCCATTAATCTATTTGCTTCATTTTCTTCAATATTGTGCTATCTAGTTTTCAAACTAATAAATTTGAACTATATTGTAATTATGTTTTGCTCTATAGCCCTTCCTTACTTTATTTTCTTCGCTTTCTTAAATAATAAGGCATCTAATAAGTAAATAAATTAATTTGGACTATTTTGCATTGATATTTTACTGTATAAATTCTTCCTTAATTTATTTGCTTCATTTACTTTATCGTTAAGTTATTTTATCGAAAAACAAATTAATTTGGACTATTTTGCATTTATATCTTGGTCTTTAAGTCTTCTAGAATATATTTGTTTCGTTTTCATTATCTTTAGGTTATCATTAAACAAATTAATTTATACGATTTAAATTTATTTTTCATTCCATACTCTTCCATTATATTCTATTTGCTTCATCTTCCACACATTATGGAATCTACTTATTAAGCAAACTAATTTGGACGATTTTATATTTATATTTCAGTCCCTAACTTTTCTATTAATCTATTTGCTTCATTTTCTTCAATATTGAGGTATCTAGTTTTCAAACTAATAAATTTGAACTATATTGTAATTATGTTTTGCTCTATAGCCCTTCCTTATTTATTTTCTTCGCTTTCTTCAATAATAAGGCGTCTAATGAAGAAATAAATTAATTTGCACTAGTTTTGCATTTATATTTTGGTCTATTGATCTTCTTTAATTTATTTGCTTGATTTACTTCGTCATTAAGTTATTTTATTGTAAAAAATTAATTTGACTATTTTGCATTAATATTTTTGTCTTTAAGTCTTCTGCAATATATTTGTTTTTTTCATTTTATTTTTACTTAATTTATATTTATTTTTAATTTATTTCTTATCTTTCTCTTATTAAGCAAATTAATTTGGACGATTTTATATTTATATTTCAGTCCTAACTTTTCTATTAATCTATTTGCTTCATTTTCTTCAATATTGAGGTATCTAGTTTTCAAACTAATAAATTTCAACTATATTGTAATTATATTTTGCTCCGTAGCCAGCCCTTCCTTACTTTATTTTCTTCGCTTTCTTCAATAATAAGGCGTCTAATAAATAAATTAATTTGCACTACTTTGCATTTGTATTTTGGTGTATTGATCTTCCTTAATTTATTTGCTTGATTTACTTCGTCATCAAGTTATTTTGTTGCTAAACAAATTAATTTATACTATTTTGCATTAATATTTTGGTCTTTAAGTCTTCTGCAATATATTTGCTTCATTTTCTTCATCATTATGTTATATATTTATTAAACAAATTAATTTAACGATTTTAAATTTATTTTTCATTCCATAACTCTTCCATTATTCTATTCGCTTCATCTTCTTCAATATTTTGGATTCTCATTATTAAACAAATTAATTTGGACGATTTTATATTTATATTTCAGTCCCTAACTCTTCCTTTAATCTATTTGCTTCATTTTCTTCAATATTGAGTATCTAGTTTTCAAACTAATAAATTTCAACTATATTGTAATTATGTTTTGCTCTATAGCCCTTCCTTACTTTATTTTCTTCGCTTTCTTAAATAATAAGGCATCTAATAAGTAAATAAATTAATTTGGACTATTTTGCATTGATATTTTACTCTATAAATTCTTCCTTAATTTATTTGCTTTATTTACTTTATCGGTAAGTTATTTTATCGAAAAACAAATTAATTTGGACTATTTTGCATTTATATCTTGGTCTTTAAGTCTTCTAGAATATATTTGTTTCGTTTTCATTATCTTTAGGTTATCATTAAACAAATTAATTTATACGATTTTAAATTTATTTTTCATTCCATACTCTTCCATTATATTCTGTTTGCTTCATCTTCCACAACATTATGGAATCTACTTATTAAGCAAACTAATTTGGACGATTTTATATTTATATTTCGGTCCCTAACTTTTCTGTTAATCTATTTGCTTCATTTTCTTCAATATTGAGGTATCTAGTTTTCAAACTAATAAATTTCAACTATATTGTAATTATATTTTGCTCCATAGCCAGCCCTTCCTTACTTTATTTTCTTCGCTTTCTTCAATAATAAGGCGTCTAATAAAGAAATAAATTAGTTTGCACTATTTGCATTTATATTTTGGTGTATTGATCTTCTTTAATTTATTTGCTTGATTTACTTCGTCATCAAGTTATTTTGTTCCTAAACAAATTAATTTATACTATTTTGCATTAATATTTTGGTCTTTAAATGTTCTGCAATATATATGTTTCATTTTCTTCATCATTATGTTATATATTTTTTAAACAAGTTAATTTGAACGATTTTAAATTTATATTTCAGTCTATCACTCTTCCATTATTCTATTTGCTTCATTTTCTTCAATATTTTGCTCATTATTAAACAAATTAATTTGGACGATTCAATCTATTTGTTCATTTTCTTCAATATTAATCTATTTTTCAAACAAATTAATCACTAGCGATACTTTTGAGTGCGCAGGCGCTTCTTTCTTCAATAAAGGCACTAATGCTATTTGTATTTTGCTTTATTTTTTTCTTCGCTTTCTTAATAATAAGGCATCTAATAAGAAATAAATTAATTTGGACTATTTGCATTTATATTTTGGTATTTCTTCCTTAATTTATTTGCTTCATTTACTTTATCGTTAAGTTATTTTATCGAAAAACAAATTATTTGGACTATTTTGCATTTATATTTTCTTTAAGTCTTCTAAAATATATTTGTTTCCTTTTCATATCATTAGGTTATCATTAAACAAATTAATTTATACGATTTTAAATTTATTTTTCATTCCATAACTCTTCCATTATATTATTTTGCTTCATTTTCACAACATTAGGATCTACTTCTTAACAAACTAATTTGGACGATTTTATATTTATATTTCAAACTTTTCTATTAATCTATTTGCTTCATTTTCTTCGATATTGTGGTATCTAGTTTTCAAACTAATTATTTCAACTATATTGTAATTATATTTTGCTTCGTTAGCCAGCCCTTCCTTAATTTATTTTCTTCGATTTCTTCAATAATAAGGCGTCTAATAAAGAAATAAATTAATTTGCACTATTTTGCATTTGTATTTTGGTGTATTGATCTTCCTTAATTTATTTGCTTGATTTACTTCGGCATCAAGTTATTTTATTGCTAAACAAATAATTTCTACTATTTTGCATTAATATTTTGGTCTTTAAGTCTTCTGCAATATATTTGTTTCATTTTCTTCATCATTATGTTATATTTTATTAAACAAGTTAATTTGAACGATTTTAAATTTATATTTCAGTCTATATCTTCCATTATTCTATTTGCTTCATCTTCTTCAATATTTTGGATTCTCATTATTAAACAAATTAATTTGGACGATTTTATATTTATATTTCAGTCCATAACTTTTCCATTAATCTATTTGCTTCTTTTTCTTCAATATTGAGGTATCTAGTTTTCAACTAATAAATTTGAACTATATTGTAATTATGTTTTGCTCTATAGCCCTTCCTTAATTTATTTTCTTCGCTTTCTTAAAAATAAGGCATCTAATAATAAATAAATTAATTTGGACTATTTTGCGTTTTATATTTTACTCTATAAATTCTTCCTTAATTTATTTGCTTCATTTACTTTATCGTTAAGTTATTTTATCGAAAAACAAATTGATTTGGACTATTTTGCATTTATATTTGGTCTTTAAGTCTTCTAGAATATATTTGTTTCCTTTTCATTATCATTAGGTTATCATTAAACAATTAATTTATACGATTTTAAATTTATTTTCATTCCATAACTCTTCCATTATATTTGTTTGCTTCATCTTCCACAACATTATGGAATTCTAATTATTAAACAAATAATTTGGACGATTTTATATTTCAGTCCATACCTTTTCCATTAATCTATTTGCTTCATTTTCTTCAATATTAGGTATCTTGTTTTCAAACTAATTAATTTGAACTATTTTGTAATTATATTTTGGTCTATAGCCCTTCCTTAATTTATTTTCCTTGCTTTCTACAATAATTAGGCATCAATAATTTAATAAATTAATTTGGACTATTTTTTCATTTATATTTTGTCTATAACTCTTCCATAATTTATTTGCTTCATTTACTTTATCGTTAAGTTATTTTGTTAACAAATTAATTTGGACGATTTTATATTTATATTTCAGTCCATAACTTTTCCGTTAATCTATTTGCTTCATTTTCTTCAATATTGCGATATCTAGTTTTCAAACTAATAATTTGAACTATATTGTAATTATATTTTGCTCTATAGCCCTTCCTTAATTTATTTTCTTCGCTTTCTTCAATAATAAGCATCTAATAATTAAATAAATAAATATTTGGATTCTTTTTTTCATTTATATTTTTGTCTATTTTGGCCTTATTTAACTATATTTAATTATATTTTGCTATAGCCCTTCCTTAATTTATTTTCTTCGCTTTCTTAAATAATAAGGCATCTAATAATTAAATAAATTAGTTTGGACTATTTTGCATTTATATTTTACTCTATAATTCTTCCTTAATTTATTTGCTTCATTTACTTCATCGTTAAGTTATTTTATTGAAAAACAAATTAATTTGGACTATTATATCTTGGTCTTTAAGTCTTCTGGAATATATTTGTTTCCTTTTCATCATCATTAGGTTATCATTAAACAAATTAGTTTATACGATTTTAAATTTATTTTTCATTCCATTACTCTTCCATTATATTCTATTTGCTTCATTTTCTCAATATTATGGAATCTAATTATTAAACAAACTAATTTGGACGATTTTATATTTATATTTCAGTCCATAACTTTTCCATTAATCTATTTGCTTATTTTTCCTCAATATTAAGGTATCTTGTATTCAAACTAGTAAATTTGAACTATTTTGCATTTATATTTTGCTCTATAACTCTTCCTTAACTTATTTTTCTCCTTTTCATCAATAATAAGGCGATTTTAAATTTATATTCCATTTGGGACTATTATTAATTAATTTGGACGATTTTAATTTATATTTGTCCATAACTTTTCCATTAATCATTTGCTTATTTTCTCAATATTAAGGTATCTAGTTTTCAAACTAATTAATTTGAACTATTTTGCATTTATATTTTGCTCTATATCCCTTCCTTAATTATTTTTTTTTTCATCAAGTAATTTTATATATTTTAACAAATTAATTTGGACTTTTTTTATATTTCAGTCTATAATCTTCCTTATTTTATTTGCTTCATTTTCTTCAATCTCATTTTAAACAAATTAATTTGGACTTTATATTTATATTTCATCATAATTTTCATTAATCTATTTGCTTCATTTTCTTCAATATTAATATCTAGTTTTCAAACTAATTTGAACTATTTTGCATTTATATTTTGCTCTAATCTTCTAATTTATTTTTTCTTTTCATTAGCACTTAATTTAATTAATTTATACGATTTTAAATTTATTTTTCAGTCCATAACTCTTCCTTATTCTATTTGCTTCATTTTCCTCAATATTATGGAATCTAATTATTAAACAAATTAATTTGGACGATTTTATATTTATATTTCAGTCCATAACTTTTCCATTAATCTATTTGCTTATTTTCTCAATATTAAGGTATCTATATTCAAACTAATTTTGAACTTTTTGCATTTATATTTTGCTCTATATCTTCCTTAATTATTTTTTCCTTTCTTAATAAGTTATAATCTAAATAAATTAATTTGGATTTTAAATTTATTTTTCTTCCATAATCTTCCTTAATTTATTTGCTTCATTTTCTCAGGTCAAATTGTTAAACAAATTAATTTGGACTTTTATTTTATATTTCGTCCTTAACTTTTCCATTATCTATTTGGTCTTTTTTCTCATATATTTGGTCTTAAATCTACCTTAATTTATTATTTTTCATTATCTTAATTTAATTAATTTTACGATTTTAAATTTATTTTTCATTCCATACTCTTCCATTATATTCTATTTGCTTCATCTTCTTCAATATTATGGAATCTAATTATTAAACAAATTAATTTGGACGATTTTATATTTATATTTCGTTCATAACATTTCCATTAATTATTTGCTTCATTTTTTCAATATTGTATCCAAACTAATTAATTTGAACTATTTTGCTTTATATTTTGCTCTATTCTTCCTTAATTTATTTTTTCGCTTTTCTTCATCACTTTTATTTAAACAATTATTTTGATTTTAAATTTATTTTTCTTCCATTTCTTCCATTAATTTATTTGCTTCATTTGCTAATTATTAAACAAATTAATTTGGACGATTTTATTTTATATTTCAGTCCATAACTTATCTTTTGCGTCTTTTTTCTAATCAATTTGGAGATTTGATTTTAAATTTATTTTTCCCATAACTCTTCCATTATTTTATTTGCTTCATTTTAATATTACTATTTTAAACAAACTAATTTGGACGATTTTATATTTATATTTCAGTCCTTTTTCCATTAATCTATTTGCTTATTTTCCTCAATATTTGGTATCTAGTTTTCAAACTAATTAATTTGAACTATTTTGCAATTATATTTTGCTCTATAGCCTTCCTTAATTTATTTTTTCGCTTTTCTCAATAATACTTTGGTTATTAACAAATTAATTAGATTTTAAATTTATTTTTCATTCCATACTCTTCCTTATATTTATTTGCTTCATTTTCTTCATATTTGGAATCTAATTATTAAACAAACTAATTTGGACGATTTTATATTTATATTTCAGTCCATAACTTTTCCATTAATCTATTTGCTTATTTTCTTCAATATTAAGGATCTAGTTTTCAAACTAATTAATTTGAACTATTTTGCATTTATATTTTGCTCTATAATCTTCCTAATTATTTTTCTTCTTTTTCATCACATTATTATCATTAAACAAATTAATTTATACGATTTTAAATTTATTTTTCATTCCATTTCTTCCATTAATTCTATTTGCTTCATTTTCCCAACTAATTATTAAAAAATTAATTTGGACGATTTTAATTTATATTTCAGTCCATAACTTTTCCATTAATCTATTTGCTTATTTTTCCTCAATATTAAGGTATCTTGTATTCAAACTAGTAAATTTGAACTATTTTGCATTTATATTTTGCTTATAACTCTTCCTGAACTTATTTTTCTCCTTTTCATCAATAATAAGTTATTATTATATTGGTGTTTTTCATTTATATTTTGTTAATTCTTCCTTAGTTTATTTGCTTCATTTACTTCACTATTATTAAACAAATTAATTTGGACTTTTTTGGTTTATTATTTTAATTAAGTTTGTCAAAATTTTGTTTTTGTTAGTTGTGTCATTGTGTTCTCTAGTTATTAAACAAATTAATTTGGACGATTTCAAGTTTATATTTCGGTCCATAACTCTTCCATTATTCTATTTGCTTCATTTTCTTCAATATTGTGGAATCTAATTGTTGAACAAACTAATTTGGACGATTTTATATGTATATTTCAGTCCTTAACTTTTCCATTAGTCTATTTGTTTCATTTTCTTCAGTATTAAGGTATCTAGTTTTCAAACTAATTAATTTGAGCTATTTTGCATTTATATTTTGCTCTATAGCCCTTTCTTAATTTATTTTCTTCGTTTTCTTCAACAATAAGGTATCTAATAATTAACTAAATTAATTACGACTATTTTCCTTTTATATTTTGGTCTATAAATCTACCTTAATTTATTTGCTTTATTTACTTCATCATTAAGTTATTTTATTGTAAAAAATAAATTTGGACTATTTTACATTTATATTTTCTTCTTTAAATCTTCTGCAATTTATTTGCCTCATTTTCTTCGTCATTAAGTTATATAATTACTAAACAAGTTAATTTGGACGATTTTAAATTTATATTTCAGTCCATCACTCTTCCATTATTCTATTTGCTTCATCTTCTTCAATATTTTGGATTCTCATTATTAAACAAATTAATTTGGACGATTTTATATTTATATTTCAGTCCATAACATTTCCATTAATCAATTTGCTTCATTTTTTCAATATTGGTATCTAGTTTTCAAACTAATTAATTTGAACTATATTGTAATTATATTTTGCTCTATAGCCCTTCCTTAATTTATTTTCTTCGCTTTCTTCAATAATAAGGCATCTAATAATTAAATAAATTAGTTTGGACTATTTTGCATTTATATTTTTGTCTATAATTCTTCCTTAATTTATTTGCTTCATTTACTTCATCGTTAAGTTATTTTATTGTTAAACAAATTAATTTGGACTAATTATATTTTGTCTTTAAGTCTTCTGCAATATATTTGTTTCCTTTTCATCATCATTATTATCATTAAACAATTAATTTATATGATTTTAAATTTATTTTTCATTCCATAACTCTTCCATTATATTCTATTTGCTTCATTTTCCACAATATTATGGAATCTAATTATTAAACAAACTAATTTGGACGATTTTATATTTATATTTCAGTCCATAACTTTTCCATTAATCTATTTGCTTATTTTTCCTCAATATTAAGGTATCTTGTATTCAAACTAGTAAATTTGAACTATTTTGCATTTATATTTTGCTCTATAACTCTTCCTGAACTTATTTTTCTCCTTTTCATCAATAATAAGGCATCCAATTATTAACTAAATTAATTTGCGCTATTTTGCATTTATATTTAGGTGTATTGATCTTCCTTAATTTATTTGCTTGATTTACTTCGGCATCAAGTTATTTTACTGTTAAACAAATTAATTTAGACAGTTTTTCATTTATATTTTGGTCTATAATTCTTCCTTAGTTTATTTGCTTCATTTACTTCATCACTAAGTTATTTTATTGTTAAACAAATTAATTTGGACTATTTTGCAACTATATTTTGGTCCTTAAGTCTTCTTCAATCAATTTGTTTCGTTTTCTTCGTCATTGTGTTCTCTAGTTATTAAACAAATTAATTTGGACGATTTCAAGTTTATATTTCGGTCCATAACTCTTCCATTATTCTATTTGCTTCATTTTCTTCAATATTGTGGAATCTAATTGTTGAACAAACTAATTTGGACGATTTTATATGTATATTTCAGTCCTTAACTTTTCCATTAGTCTATTTGTTTCATTTTCTTCAGTATTAAGGTATCTAGTTTTCAAACTAATTAATTTGAGCTATTTTGCATTTATATTTTGCTCTATAGCCCTTTCTTAATTTATTTTCTTCGTTTTCTTCAACAATAAGGTATCTAATAATTAACTAAATTAATTACGACTATTTTCCTTTTATATTTTGGTCTATAAATCTACCTTAATTTATTTGCTTAAATTTTGGACTTTTATATTTTCTTCTTTAAATCTTCTGCAATTTATTTTTTCCTTTTCTTCGTCATTAAGTTATAATTACTAAACAAGTTAATTTGGACGATTTTAAATTTATATTTCAGTCCATCACTCTTCCATTATTCTATTTGCTTCATCTTCTTCAATATTTTGGATTCTCATTATTAAACAAATTAATTTGGACGATTTTATAG
>RXIC02000029.1:17345-34845 GCA_003952965.2 Morella rubra
TGGAATCTAAATTTTAAACAAATTAATTTGAACGATTTTATATTTATATTTCATGCGTAACATTTCCATTAATTCAATTTGATTCATTTTCTTCAATATTAATTTATCTATTTTCAAACTAATTAATTTGAAATATATTGTAATTATATTTTGCTCTATAGCTCTTCCTACTTATTTTCTTCGCTTTCTTCCATAATAAGGCATCTAATAATTAAATATATTAGTTTGGACTATTTTGCATTTTATTTTTGTCTATAATTCTTCCTTAATTTATTTGCTTAATTTACTTAAACATTAAGTTTTTTAATTGTCAAACAAGTTAATTTGGACTATTTTGCATTTTTATTTTGGTCTTTCCATCTTCTGCGATATTTTTGTTTCATTTTCTTCGTCATTGTATTCTCTAGTTATTAAACAAATTAAATTGGACCATTTCAATTAATTTCGTCCATAACTCTCCCATATTCTATTTGCTTATTTTCAATATTGTGGAATCTTAATTGCTAACAAACTAATTGGACGATTTCTATGTATATTTCAGTCCTAAATTTCATATCTATTGTTCTTTCTCATATAAGTATCTAGTTTTCAAAACTAATGAATTTGAGCATTTCATTTAATATTTGCTCTATACCCTTTCTTAATTGTATTTCTTCTTTTCTTCAACAATTAAGTATCTGAAAATTAACTAATTAATTTACGACATTTTCCTTTATATTTTTCATAAATCTAACCGTAATTCATTTGCTTATTACTTCATCATTAATTATTTTATTGTAAAAAAGAATTTGGACTATACCCATTATATTTCTTTACATCTTGTGCAAGATATTTCTTTCTTTTTCTTCGTCATTAAGTTATATATTTACTAAACAAGTTAATTTGGACGTTTTTAAATTTATATTTCAGTCCACCACTCTTCCATTATTCTATTTGATTCATCTTCATCAATATTATGGAATTTAATTATTAAACAAACTAATTTAGACTATTTTATTATTATTTCGGTGCATAACATTTCCATTAATCAAATTGCTTCATTTTATTCAATATTTACGTATCTAGTTTTCAAACTAATTAATTTGAACTATATTGTAATTATATTTTGCTCTATAGCCCTTCCTTAATTTATTTTCTTCGCTTTCTTCAATAATAAGGCATCTAATAATTAAATAAATTAGTTTGGACTATTTTGCATTTATATTTTTGTCTATAATTCTTCCTTAATTTATTTGCTTCATTTACTTCATCGTTAAGTTATTTTATTGTTAAACAAATTAATTTGGACTATTTTGCAACTATATTTTGGTCCTTAAGTCTTCTTCAATCAATTTGTTTCATTTTCTTCGTCATTGAGTTATCTAATTATAAACAAATTAATTTGGACGATTTAAATTTATATTTCGGTCCATAACTCTTCCATTATTCTATTTGCTTCATTTCTTCAATTATTTTTTTGGATTCTTTATATTTCATAACTCTTCCATTAAAAATATTAAAATTAATTTGGACTTTTATATTTATATTTCGGTGCATAACATTTCCATTAATCAATTTGCTTCATTTATTCAATATTGACGTATCTAGTTTTCAAACTAATTAATTTGAACTATTTTGTAATTATATTTGCTCTATAGCCTTCCTTAATTTATTTCTTCGCTTTCTTCAATAATAAGGCATCTAATAATTAAATAAATTAGTTTGGACTATTTGCATTATATTTTGTCTATAAATCTCCTTAATTTATTTGCTTTTTTTACTTCATCATTAAGTTATTTTATTGTAAAAAATAAATTTGGACTATTTTACATTTATATTTTCTTCTTTAAATCTTCTGCAATTTATTTGCCTCATTTTCTTCGTCATTGAGTTATATAATTACTAAACAAGTTAATTTGGACGATTTTAATTTATATTTCAGTCCATAACTCTTCCATTATTCTATTTGCTTCATCTTCTTCAATATTTTGGATTCTCATTATTAAACAAATTAATTTGGACTATTTTATATTTATATTTCGGTGCATAACATTTCCATTAATCAATTTGCTTCATTTTATTCAATATTGACGTATCTAGTTTTCAAACTAATTAATTTGAACTATATTGTAATTATATTTTGCTCTATAGCCCTTCCTTAATTTATTTTCTTCGCTTTCTTCAATAATAAGGCATCTAATAATTAAATAAATTAGTTTGGACTATTTTGCATTTATATTTTGGTCTATAAATCTACCTTAATTTATTTGCTTTTTTACTTCATCATTAAGTTATTTTATGTAAAAAAATAAAATTTGGACTATTTTACATTTATATTTTCTTCTTTAAATCTTCTGCAATTTATTTGCCTCATTTTCTTCGTCATTGAGTTATATAATTACTAAACAAGTCAATTTGGACGATTTTAAATTTATATTTCAGTCCATACTCTTCCATTATTCTATTTGCTTCATCTTCTTCAATATTTTGGATTCTCTTATTAAACAAATTAATTTGGACTATTTTATATTTATATTTCGGTGCATAACATTTCCATTAATCAATTTGCTTCATTTTATTCAATATTGACGTATCTAGTTTTCAAACTAATTAATTTGAACTATATTGTAATTATATTTTGCTCTATAGCCCTTCCTTAATTTATTTTCTTCGCTTTCTTCAATAATAAGGCATCTAATAATTAAATAAATTAGTTTGGACTATTTTGCATTTATATTTTCTATAAATCTACCTTAATTTATTTGCTTTTTTACTTCATCATTAAGTTATTTATTGTAAAAAAATAAATTTGGACTATTTTACATTTATATTTTCTTCTTTAAATCTTCTGCAATTTATTTGCCTCATTTTCTTCGTCATTGAGTTATATAATTACTAAACAAAGTCAATTTGGACGATTTTAAATTTATATTTCAGTCCATACTTCCAGTATTCTATTTGCTTCATCTTCCAATATTTTGGATTTTCTATTAAACAAATTAATTTGGACTATTTTATATTATATTTTCGTGCATAACATTTCCATTAATCAATTTGCTTCATTTTATTCAATATTGACGTATCTAGTTTTCAAACTAATTAATTTGAACTATATTGTAATTATATTTTGCTCTATAGCCCTTCCTTAATTTATTTTCTTCGCTTTCTTCAATAATAAGGCATCTAATAATTAAATAAATTAGTTTGGACTATTTTGCATTTATATTTTTGTCTATAATTCTTCCTTAATTTATTTGCTTCATTTACTTCATCGTTAAGTTATTTTATTGTTAAACAATTAATTTGGACTATTTTTCAACTATATTTTGGTCCTTAAGTCTTCTTCAATCAATTTGTTTCATTTTCTTCGTCATTGTGTTCTCTAGTTATTAAACAAATTAATTTGGACGATTTCAATTTATATTTCGGTCCATAACTCTTCCATTATTCTATTTGCTTCATTTTCTTCAATATTTTGGATTCATTATTAAACAAATAATTTGGACTATTTTATATTTATATTTCGTGCATAAACATTTCCATTAATCAATTTGCTTCATTTTATTCAATATTGACGTATCTAGTTTTCAAACTAATTAATTTGAACTATATTGTAATTATATTTTGCTCTATAGCCCTTCTTAATTTATTTTCTTCGCTTTCTTCAATAATAAGGCATCTAATAATTAAATAAATTAATTTGGACTATTTTGCATTTATATTTTGGTCTATAAATCTACCTTAATTTATTTGCTTTTTTTACTTCATCATTAAGTTAGTTTATTGTAAAAAAATAAATTTGGACTATTTTACATTTATATTTTCTTCTTTAAATCTTCTGCAATTTATTTGCCTCATTTTCTTCGTCATTGAGTTATATAATTACTAAACAAGTCAATTTGGACGATTTTAAATTTATATTTCAGTCCATCACTCTTCCATTATTCTATTTGCTTCATCTTCTTCAATATTTTGGATTCTCATTATTAAACAAATTAATTTGGACTATTTTATATTTATATTTCGGTGCATAACATTTCCATTAATCAATTGCTTCATTTTATTCAATATTGACGTATCTAGTTTTCAAACTAATTAATTTGAACTATATTGTAATTATATTTTGCTCTATAGCCCTTCCTTAATTTATTTTCTTCGCTTTCTTCAATAATAAGGCATCTAATAATTAAATAAATTAGTTTGGACTATTTTGCATTTATATTTTTGTCTATAATTCTCCTTAATTTATTTGCTTCATTTACTTCATCGTTAAGTTATTTTATTGTTAAACAAATTAATTTGGACTATTTTGCAACTATATTTTGGTCCTTAAGTCTTCTTCAATCAATTTGTTTCATTTTCTTCGTCATTGTGTTCTCTAGTTATTAAACAAATTAATTTGGACGATTTTAAATTTATATTTCAGTCCATAACTCTTCCATTATTCTATTTGCTTCATCTTCTTCAATATTTTGGATTCTCATTATTAAACAAATTAATTTGGACTATTTTATATTTATATTTCGGTGCATAACATTTCCATTAATCAATTTGCTTCATTTTATTCAATATTGACGTATCTAGTTTTCAAACTAATTAATTTGAACTATATTGTAATTATATTTTGCTCTATAGCCCTTCCTTAATTTATTTTCTTCGCTTTCTTCAATAATATGGCATCTAATAATTAAATAAATTAGTTTGACTATTTTGCATTTATATTTTGGTCTATAAATCTACCTTAATTTATTTGCTTTTTTACTTCATCATTAAGTTATTTATTGTAAAAAATAAATTTGGACTATTTTACATTTATATTTCTTCTTTAAATCTTCTGCAATTTATTTGCCTCATTTTCTTCGTCATTAAGTTATATAATTACTAAACAAGTTAATTTGGACGATTTTAAATTTATATTTCAGTCCATCACTCTTCCATTATTCTATTTGCTTCATCTTCTTCAATATTTGGAATTCTAATTATAAACAAATTAATTTGGACTATTTTATATTTATATTTCGTGCATAACATTTCCATTAATCATTTGCTTCATTTTATTCAATATTAACGTATCTAGTTTTCAAACTAATTAATTTGAACTATATTGTAATTATATTTTGCTCTATAGCCCTTCCTTAATTTATTTTCTTCGCTTTCTTCAATAATATGGCATCTAATAATTAAATAAATTAGTTTGGACTATTTTGCATTTATATTTTGGTCTATAAATCTACCTTAATTTATTTGCTTTTTTTACTTCATCATTAAGTTAGTTTATTGTAAAAAAAATTTGGACTATTTTACATTTATATTTTCTTCTTTAAATCTTCTGCAATTTATTTGCCTCATTTTCTTCGTCATTAAGTTATATAATTACTAAAAAAGTTAATTTGGACGATTTTAAATTTATATTTCAGTCCATCACTCTTCCATTATTCTATTTGCTTCATCTTCTTCAATATTTTTGGATTATTAAACAAATTAATTTGGACTATTTTATATTTATATTTCGGTGCATAACATTTCCATTAATCAATTTGCTTCATTTTATTCAATATTGACGTATCTAGTTTTCAAACTAATTAATTTGAACTATATTGTAATTATATTTTGCTCTATAGCCCTTCCTTAATTTTTTTCTTCGCTTTCTTCAATAATAAGGCATCTAATAATTAAATAAATTAGTTTGGACTATTTTGCATCATATATTTTGTCTATAATTCATCCTTAATTTATTTGCTTCATTTTACTTCATCGTTAAGTTATTTTATTGTTAAACAAATTAATTTTGGACTATTTTTACTATTTTTTGCTTAAGTCTTCATTTCATCAATTTGTTTAACAATAAAATAACTTAACCGGCGAAGTACATGAAGCAAATAAATTAAGTAAGAATTATAGACAAAAATATAGATGCAAAATAGTCCAAATTAATTTATGTAATTATTAGATGCCTTATTATTGCAGAAAGCGAAGAAATAATAACATTAAGGAAGGGCTTAGAGCAAAATATAATTACAATATAGTTCAAAATTAATTAGTTTGAAAACTAGATACGTCAATATTGAATAAAATGAAGCAAATTGATTAATGGGAAATGTATGCACCGAAATATAAATATAAAATAGTCCAAATTAATTTGTTTAATGAGAATCCAAAATATTGAAGAAGATGAAGCAAATAGAATAATGGAAGAGTGATGGACTGAAATATAAATTGAAATCGTCCAAATTAACTTGTTTAATAATTAGAAACACAATGACGAAGAAAATGAACAAATATTGCGAAGACTTAAGGACCAGAAATATAAATGAAAATAGTCCAAATTAATTTGTTTAACAATAAAATAACTTAACGATGAAGTAAATGAAGCAAATAAATTAAGGAGATTTATAGACCAAAATATAAATGCAAAATAGTCCAAACTAATTTATTTAATTATTAGATGCCTATTATTGAAGAAAGCGAAGAAATAAATTAAGGAAGGGCTATAGAGCAAAATATAATTACAATATAGTTCAAATTAATTAGTTTGAAAACTAGATACGTCAATATTGAATAAAATGAAGCAAATTGATTAATGGAAATGATTATGCACCGAAATATAAATATAAAAGTCCAAATTAATTTGTTTAATAATGAGAATCCAAAATATTGAAGAAAATGAAGCAAATAGAATAATGGAAGAGTGATGGACTGAATATAAATTTAAAATCGTCCAAATTGACTTGTTTAGTAATTATATAACTCAATGACGAAGAAAATGAGGCAAATAAATTGCAGAAGATTTAAAGAAGAAAATATAAATGTAAAATAGTCCAAATTTATTTTTTTACAATAAACTAACTTAATGAAGTAAAAAAAGCAAATAAATTAAGGAGATTTTTAGACCAAAATATAAATGCAAAATAGTCCAAACTAATTTATTTAATTATTAGATGCCATATTATTGAAGAAAGCGAAGAAAATAAATTAAGGAAAGGCTATAGAGCAAAATATAAATTAAAAATATAGTTCAAATTAATTAGTTTGAAACTAGATACGTCAATATTGAATAAAATGAAGCAAATTGATTAATGGAAAATGTTATGCACCGAAATATAAATATAAAATAGTCCAAATTAATTTGTTTAACAAATGAAATCCAAAAATATTGAAGAAGATGAAGCAAATAGAATAATGGAAGAGTTATGGACCGAAATATAAACTTGAAATCGTCCAAATTAATTTGTTTAATAACTAGAGAACACAATGACGAAGAAAATGAAACAAATTATTGAAGAAGACTTAAGGACCAAAATATAGTTGAAAATAGTCCAAATTAATTTGTTTAACAATAAATAACTTAACGATGAAGTAAATGAAGCAAATAAATTAAGGAAGAATTATAGACCAAAATATAAATGCAAAATAGTCCAAACTATTTTATTTAATTATTAGATGCCTTATTATTGAAGAAAGCGAAGAAATAAATTAAGGAAGGGCTATAGAGCAAAATATAATTACAATATAGTTCAAATTAATTAGTTTGAAAACTAGATACGTCAATATTGAATAAAATGAAGCAAATTGATTAATGGAAATGTTATGCACCGAAATATAAATATAAAATAGTCCAAATTAATTTGTTTAATAATGAGAATCCAAAATATTGAAGAAGATGAAGCAAATAGAATAATGGAAGAGTGATGGACTGAAATATAAATTTAAAATCGTCCAAATTAACTTGTTTAGTAATTATATAACTTAATGACGAAGAAAATGAGGCAAATAAATTGCAGAAGATTTAAAGAAGAAAATATAAATGTAAAATAGTCCAAATTTATTTTTTTACAATAAAATAACTTAATGATGAAGTAAAAAAAAGCAAATAAATTAAGGTAGATTTATAGACCAAAATATAAAAAAAAGTCCAAATAATTTAATTTAATTATTAGATGCCTATTATTGAAGAAAGCGAAGAAATAAATTAAGGAAGGGCTATAGAGCAAAATATAATTACAAATAGTTCAAATTAATTAGTTTGAAAACTAGATACGTCAATATGAATAAATGAAGCAAATTGATTAATGGAAATTATGGACTGAAATATAAATATAAAATCGTCCAAATTAATTTGTTTAATAATGAGAATCCAAATATGAAAATGAAGCAAATAGAATAATGGAAGAGTTATGGACCGAAATATAAACTTGAAATCGTCCAAATTAATTTGTTTAATAACTAGAGAACACAATGACGAAGAAAATGAAACAAATTGATTGAAGAAGACTTAAGGACAAAATATAGTTGAAAAAATAGTCCAAATTAATTTGTTTAACAATAAAATAACTTAACGATGAAGTAAATGAAGCAAATAAATTAAGGAAGAATTATAGACAAAAATATAAATGCAAAATAGTCCAAACTAATTTATTTAATTATTAGATGCCTTATTATTGAAGAAAGCGAAGAAAATAATTAAGGAAGGGCTATAGAGCAAAATATAATTACAATATAGTTCAAATTAATTAGTTTGAAAACTAGATACGTCAATATTGAATAAAATGAAGCAAATTGATTAATGGAAATGTTATGCACCGAAATATAAATATAAAATAGTCCAAATTAATTTGTTTAATAATGAGAATCCAAAATATTGAAGAAGATGAAGCAAATAGAATACTGGAAGAGTGATGGACTGAAATATAAATTTAAAATCGTCCAAATTACTTGTTTAGTAATTATATAACTCAATGACGAAGAAAATGAGGCAAATAAATTGCAGAAGATTTAAAGAAGAAAATATAAATGTAAAATAGTCCAAATTTTTTTTTTTACAATAAAATAACTTAATGATGAAGTAAAAAAAGCAAATAAATTAAGGTAGATTTATAGACCAAAATATAAATGCAAAATAGTCCAAATTAATTTATTTAATTATTAGATGCCTTATTATTGAAGAAAGCGAAGAAAATAAATTAAGGAAGGGCTATAGAGCAAAATATAATTACAATATAGTTCAAATTAATTAGTTTGAAAACTAGATACGTCAATATTGAATAAAATGAAGCAAATTGATTAATGGAAATGTTATGCACTGAAATATAAATATAAAATAGTCCAAATTAATTTGTTTAATAATGAGAATCCAAAATATTGAAGAAGATGAAGCAAATAGAATAATGGAAGAGTTATGGACCGAAATATAAATTTAAAATCGTCCAAATTACTTGTTTAGTAATTATATAACTCAATGACGAAGAAAATGAGGCAAATAAATTGCAGAAGATTTAAAGAAGAAAATATAAATGTAAAATAGTCCAAATTTATTTTTTTACAATAAAATAACTTAATGATGAAGTAAAAAAGCAAATAAATTAAGGTAGATTTATAGACCAAAATATATAAATGCAAAATAGTCCAAACTAATTTATTTAATTATTAGATGCCTATTATTGAAGAAAGCGAAGAAAATAAATTAAGGAAGGGCTATAGAGCAAAATATAATTACAATATAGTTCAAATTAATTAGTTTGAAAACTAGATACGTCAATATTGAATAAAATGAAGCAAATTGATTAATGGAAATGTTATGCACCGAAATATAAATATAAAATAGTCCAAATTAATTTGTTTAATAATGAGAATCCAAAATATTGAAGAAGATGAAGCAAATAGAATAATGGAAGAGTGATGGACTGAAATATAAATTTAAAATCGTCCAAATTACTTGTTTAGTAATTATATAACTCAATGACGAAGAAAATGAGGCAAATAAATTGCAGAAGATTTAAAGAAGAAAATATAAATGTAAAATAGTCCAAATTTATTTTTTACAATAAAATAACTTAATGATGAAGTAAAAAAAGCAAATAAATTAAGGTAGATTTATAGACCAAAATATAAATGCAAAATAGTCCAAATAATTTATTTAATTATTAGATGCCTTATTATTGAAGAAAGCGAAGAAAATAAATTAAGGAAGGGCTATAGAGCAAAATATAATTACAATATAGTTCAAATTAATTAGTTTGAAAACTAGATACGTCAATATTGAATAAAATGAAGCAAATTGATTAATGGAAATGTTATGCACCGAAATATAAATATAAAATAGTCCAAATTAATTTGTTTAATAATGAGAATCCAAAATATTGAAGAAGATGAAGCAAATAGAATAATGGAAGAGTTATGGACCGAAATATAAACTTGAAATCGTCCAAATTAATTTGTTTAATAACTAGAGAACACAATGACGAAGAAAATGAAACAAATTGATTGAAGAAGACTTAAGGACCAAAATATAGTTGCAAAATAGTCCAAATTAATTTGTTTAACAATAAAATAACTTAACGATGAAGTAAATGAAGCAAATAAATTAAGGAAGAATTATAGACAAAAATATAAATGCAAAATAGTCCAAACTAATTTATTTAATTATTAGATGCCTTATTATTGAAGAAAGCGAAGAAAATAAATTAAGGAAGGGCTATAGAGCAAAATATAATTACAATATAGTTCAAATTAATTAGTTTGAAAACTAGATACGTCAATATTGAATAAAATGAAGCAAATTGATTAATGGAAATGTTATGCACCGAAATATAAATATAAAATAGTCCAAATTAATTTGTTTAATAATGAGAATCCAAAATATTGAAGAAGATGAAGCAAATAGAATAATGGAAGAGTGATGGACTGAAATATAAATTTAAAATCGTCCAAATTGACTTGTTTAGTAATTATATAACTCAATGACGAAGAAAATGAGGCAAATAAATTGCAGAAGATTTAAAGAAAAAATATAAATGTAAAATAGTCCAAATTTATTTTTTTACAATAAAATAACTTAATGATGAAGTAAAAAAAGCAAATAAATTAAGGTAGATTTATAGACCAAAATATAAAAGCAAAATAGTCCAAATTAATTTATTTAATTATTAGATGCCTATTATTGAAGAAAACGAAGAAAATAAATTAAGGAAGGGCTATAGAGCAAAATATAATTACAAATAGTTCAAATTAATTAGTTTGAAAACTAGATACGTCAATATTGAATAAAATGAAGCAAATTGATTAATGGAAATGTTATGCACCGAAATATAAATATAAAATAGTCCAAATTAATTTGTTTAATAATGAGAATCCAAAATATTGAAGAAGATGAAGCAAATAGAATAATGGAAGAGTTATGGACCGAAATATAAACTTGAAATCGTCCAAATTAATTTGTTTAATAACTAGAGAACACAATGACGAAGAAAATGAAACAAATTGATTGAAGAAGACTTAAGGACCAAAATATAGTTGCAAAATAGTCCAAATTAATTTGTTTAACAATAAAATAACTTAACGATGAAGTAAATGAAGCAAATAAATTAAGGAAGAATTATAGACAAAATATAAATGCAAAATAGTCCAAACTAATTTATTTAATTATTAGATGCCTTATTATTGAAGAAAGCGAAGAAAATAAATTAAGGAAGGGCTATAGAGCAAAATATAATTACAATATAGTTCAAATTAATTAGTTTGAAAACTAGATACGTCAATATTGAATAAAATGAAGCAAATTGATTAATGGAAATGTTATGCACCGAAATATAAATATAAAATAGTCCAAATTAATTTGTTTAATAATGAGAATCCAAAATATTGAAGAAGATGAAGCAAATAGAATAATGGAAGAGTGATGGACTGAAATATAAATTTAAAATCGTCCAAATTAACTTGTTTAGTAATTATATAACTTAATGACGAAGAAAATGAGGCAAATAAATTGCAGAAGATTTAAAGAATATAAATGTAAAATAGTCCAAATTTATTTTTTTACAATAAAATAACTTAATGATGAAGTAAAAAAAGCAAATAAATTAAGGTAGATTTATAGACCAAAATATAAATGCAAAATAGTCCAATAATTTATTTAATTATTAGATGCCTTATTATTGAAGAAAGCGAAAATAAATTAAGGAAGGGCTATAGAGCAAAATATAATTACAATATAGTTCAAATTAATTAGTTTGAAAACTAGATACGTCAATATTGAATAAAATGAAGCAAATTGATTAATGGAAATGTTATGCACCGAAATATAAATATAAAATAGTCCAAATTAATTTGTTTAATAATGAGAATCCAAAATATTGAAGAAATGAAGCAAATAGAATAATGGAAGAGTTATGGACCGAAATATAAACTTGAAATCGTCCAAATTAATTTGTTTAATAATAGAGAACACAATGACGAAGAAAATGAAACAAATTGATTGAAGAAGACTTAAGGACCAAAATATAGTTGCAAAATAGTCCAAATTAATTTGTTTAACAATAAAATAACTTAACGATGAAGTAAATGAAGCAAATAAATTAAGGAAGAATTATAGACAAAATATAAATGCAAAATAGTCCAAACTAATTTATTTAATTATTAGATGCCTTATTATTGAAGAAAGCGAAGAAAATAAATTAAGGAAGGGCTATAGAGCAAAATATAATTACAATATAGTTCAAATTAATTAGTTTGAAAACTAGATACGTCAATATTGAATAAAATGAAGCAAATTGATTAATGGAAATGTTATGCACCGAAATATAAATATAAAATAGTCCAAATTAATTTGTTTAATAATGAGAATCCAAAATATTGAAGAAGATGAAGCAAATAGAATAATGGAAGAGTGATGGACTGAAATATAAATTTAAAATCGTCCAAATTACTTGTTTAGTAATTATATAACTCAATGACGAAGAAAATGAGGCAAATAAATTGCAGAAGATTTAAAGAAGAAAATATAAATGTAAAATAGTCCAAATTTATTTTTTTACAATAAAATAACTTAATGATGAAGTAAAAAAAGCAAATAAATTAAGGTAGATTTATAGACCAAAATATAAATGCAAAATAGTCCAAATAATTTATTTAATTATTAGATGCCTTATTATTGAAGAAAGCGAAGAAAATAAATTAAGGAAGGGCTATAGAGCAAAATATAATTACAATATAGTTCAAATTAATTAGTTTGAAAACTAGATACGTCAATATTGAATAAAATGAAGCAAATTGATTAATGGAAATGTTATGCACCGAAATATAAATATAAAATAGTCCAAATTAATTTGTTTAATAATGAGAATCCAAAATATTGAAGAAGATGAAGCAAATAAATAATGGAAGATGGACTGAAATATAAATTTAAAATCGTCCAAATTTTGTTTAGTAATTATATAACTCAATGACGAAGAAAATGAGGCAAATAAATTGCAGAAGATTTAAAGAAGAAAATATAAATGTAAAATAGTCCAAATTTATTTTTTACAATAAAATAAAATGAAAGTAAAAAAACAAATAAATTAAGGTAGATTTATAGACCAAAATATAAATGCAAAATAGTCCAAACTAATTTATTTAATTATTAGATGCCTATTATTGAAGAAAGCGAAGAAAATAAATTAAGGAAGGGCTATAGAGCAAAATATAATTACAATATAGTTCAAATTAATTAGTTTGAAAACTAGATACGTCAATATTGAATAAAATGAAGCAAATTGATTAATGGAAATGTTATGCACCGAAATATAAATATAAAATAGTCCAAATTAATTTGTTTAATAATGAGAATCCAAAATATTGAAGAAGATGAAGCAAATAGAATAATGGAAGAGTTATGGACCGAAATATAAATTGAAATCGTCCAAATTAATTTGTTTAATAACTAGAGAACACAATGACGAAGAAAATGAAACAAATTGATTGAAGAAGACTTAAGGACCAAAATATAGTTGCAAAATAGTCCAAATTAATTTGTTTAACAATAAAATAACTTAACGATGAAGTAAATGAAGCAAATAAATTAAGGAAGAATTATAGACAAAAATATAATGCAAAATAGTCCAAACTAATTTATTTAATTATTAGATGCCTTATTATTGAAGAAAGCGAAGAAAATAAATTAAGGAAGGGCTATAGAGCAAAATATAATTACAATATAGTTCAAATTAATTAGTTTGAAAACTAGATACGTCAATATTGAATAAAATGAAGCAAATTGATTAATGGAAATGTTATGCACCGAAATATAAATATAAAATAGTCCAAATTAATTTGTTTAATAATGAGAATCCAAAATATTGAAGAAGATGAAGCAAATAGAATAATGGAAGAGTGATGGACTGAAATATAAATTTAAAATCGTCCAAATTACTTTTTAGTAATTATATAACTCAATGACGAAGAAAATGAGGCAAATAAATTGCAGAAGATTTAAAGAAGAAAATATAAATGTAAAATAGTCCAAATTTATTTTTTTACAATAAAATAACTTAATGATGAAGTAAAAAAAGCAAATAAATTAAGGTAGATTTATAGACCAAAATATAAATGCAAAATAGTCCAAACTAATTTATTTAATTATTAGATGCCTATTATTGAAGAAAGCGAAGAAAATAAATTAAGGAAGGGCTATAGAGCAAAATATACAATATAGTTCAAATTAATTAGTTTGAAAACTAGATACGTCAATATTGAATAAAATGAAGCAAATTGATTAATGGAAATGTTATGCACCGAAATATAAATATAAAATAGTCCAAATTAATTTGTTTAATAATGAGAATCCAAAATATTGAAGAAGATGAAGCAAATAGAATAATGGAAGAGTGATGGATAAATATAATTTAAAATCGTCCAAATTAACTTGTTTTAGTAATTATATAACTTAATGACGAAGAAAATGAGGCAAATAAATTGCAGAAGATTTAAAGAAGAAAATATAAATGTAAAATAGTCCAAATTTATTTTTTTACAATAAACTAACTTAATGATGAAGTAAAAAAAGCAAATAAATTAAGGTAGATTTATAGACCAAAATATAAATGCAAAATAGTCCAAACTAATTTATTTAATTATTAGATGCCTTATTATTGAAGAAAGCGAAGAAAATAAATTAAGGAAGGGCTATAGAGCAAAATATAATTACAATATAGTTCAAATTAATTAGTTTGAAAACTAGATACGTCAATATTGAATAAAATGAAGCAAATTGATTAATGGAAATGTTATGCACCGAAATATAAATATAAAATAGTCCAAATTAATTTGTTTAATAATGAGAATCCAAAATATTGAAGAAATGAAGCAAATAGAATAATGGAAGTTATGGACCGAAATATAAATTGAAATCGTCCAAATTAATTTGTTTAATAACTAGAGAACACAATGACGAAAGAAAATGAAACAAATATTGAAGACTTAAGGACCAAAATATAGTTGCAAAATAGTCCAAATTTAATTTGTTTAACAATAAAATAACTTAACGATGAAGTAAATGAAGCAAATAAATTAAGGAAGAATTATAGACAAAAATATAATGCAAAATAGTCCAAACTAATTTATTTAATTATTAGATGCCTTATTATTGAAGAAAGCGAAGAAAATAAATTAAGGAAGGGCTATAGAGCAAAATATAATTACAATATAGTTCAAATTAATTAGTTTGAAAACTAGATACGTCAATATTGAATAAAATGAAGCAAATTGATTAATGGAAATGTTATGCACCGAAATATAAATATAAAATAGTCCAAATTAATTTGTTTAATAATGAGAATCCAAAATATTGAAGAAGATGAAGCAAATAGAATAATGGAAGAGTGATGGACTGAAATATAAATTTAAAATCGTCCAAATTAACTTGTTTAGTAATTATATAACTCAATGACGAAGAAAATGAGGCAAATAAATTGCAGAAGATTTAAAGAAGAAAATATAAATGTAAAATAGTCCAAATTTATTTTTTACAATAAATAACTTAATGATGAAGTAAAAAAAAGCAAATAAATTAAGGTAATTTATAGACCAAAATATAAATGCAAAATAGTCCAAACTAATTTATTTAATTATTAGATGCCTATTATTGAAGAAAGCGAAGAAAATAAATTAAGGAAGGGCTATAGAGCAAAATATAATTACAATATAGTTCAAATTAATTAGTTTGAAAACTAGATACGTCAATATTGAATAAAATGAAGCAAATTGATTAATGGAAATGTTATGCACCGAAATATAAATATAAAATAGTCCAAATTAATTTGTTTAATAATGAGAATCCAAAATATTGAAGAAGATGAAGCAAATAGAATAATGGAAGAGTTATGGACCGAAATATAAACTTTAAATCGTCCAAATTAATTTGTTTAATAACTAGAGAACACAATGACGAAGAAAATGAAACAAATTGATTGAAGAAGACTTAAGGACCAAAATATAAATTGAAAAATAGTCCAAATTAATTTGTTTAACAATAAAATAACTTAACGATGAAGTAAATGAAGCAAATAAATTAAGGAGAATTATAGACAAAAATATAAATGCAAAATAGTCCAAACTAATTTATTTAATTATTAGATGCCTATTATTGAAGAAAGCGAAGAAAATAAATTAAGGAAGGGCTATAGAGCAAAATATAATTACAATATAGTTCAAATTAATTAGTTTGAAAACTAGATACGTCAATATTGAATAAAATGAAGCAAATTGATTAATGGAAATGTTATGCACCGAAATATAAATATAAAATAGTCCAAATTAATTTGTTTAATAATGAGAATCCAAAATATTGAAGAAGATGAAGCAAATAGAATACTGGAAGAGTGATGGACTGAAATATAAATTTAAAATCGTCCAAATTAACTTGTTTAGTAATTATATAACTCAATGACGAAGAAAATGAGGCAAATAAATTGCAGAAGATTTAAAGAAGAAAATATAAATGTAAAATAGTCCAAATTTTTTTTTTACAATAAACTAACTTAATGATGAAGTAAAAAAAGCAAATAAATTAAGGTAGATTTATAGACCAAAATATAAAGGAAAATAGTCGTAATTAATTTATTAATTATTAGATGCCTTATTGAAGAAAGCGAAGAAAATAAATTAAGGAAGGGCTATAGAGCAAAATATAATTACAAATAGTTCAAATTAATTAGTTTGAAAACTAGATACCTTAATACTGAAGAAAATGAAACAAATAGACTAATGGAAAAGTTATGGACTGAAATATAATATAAAATCGTCCAAATTAATTTGTTCAATAATTAGAATTCCAAATATTGAAGAAGATGAAGCAAATAGAATAATGGAAGAGTTATGGACCGAAATATAAACTTGAAATCGTCCAAATTAATTTGTTTAATAACTAGAGAACACAATGACGAAGAAAATGAAACAAATTGATTGAAGAAGACTTAAGGACCAAAATATAGTTGCAAAATAGTCCAAATTAATTTGTTTAACAATAAAATAACTTAACGATGAAGTAAATGAAGCAAATAAATTAAGGAAGAATTATAGACAAAAATATAAATGCAAAATAGTCCAAACTAATTTATTTAATTATTAGATGCCTTATTATTGAAGAAAGCGAAGAAAATAAATTAAGGAAGGGCTATAGAGCAAAATATAATTACAATATAGTTCAAATTAATTAGTTTGAAAACTAGATACCAATATTGAATAAAATGAAGCAAATTGATTAATGGAA